>CM065378.1:13642500-13700000 GCA_033060915.1 Euryodendron excelsum | reverse complement strand
TCTTTGTGGTAATTTGGCCCGCAGAATGGTTCCCATCTATGGCCGTTGGCCCTGCAGAAGCGGAAGGAAGGACGGTGCCCCCTTGAACCTGGTGAAGTGGCAGTGATTCTTCGGGCGATGGGCTATCCCAAAGAAACTCAAATTTATGTTGCTTCTGGGCAGGTTTATGGAGGACAGAACCGCATGGCACCTCTCAGGAACATGTTCCCAAACCTTGTAAGGCCGTTTACTCAATTTATTGTACTATTCCTCTTTACCAACTGAAATATAATCTAATGCAGCTACCATTGTCAAATTTTAAATGCTAAAATATGGGGAAATGAATGCATGTTACTCTTTACTGCTTCTAAGAAACTTCAGCCTAAGTGACTCGATGATTTTGAGACAGTACGTGATTCAGTATTAGATTATTAGAAGTGTGCCATCGAAATCAAGTTATTCAATTTTTTAATAGAAAATCAAGCATGAAATTTTAATGAGTTCTTTTCCCCCTTTTTCTTGTTTGTTTGTCGGTTTGAGTGTGCATATGCATGCCAAATTGAAACTTTGAAATAAATATTCATAGAATCATCTCCATAATGCCATTGGACGATGTTGCCTAAGTTTCTTCTTATTGATTTTTGTGATGAATTGTAGAGGAAACAGAACAGAATTAGCAAATCTAGTTCTGATTCTGTTTGTGTAAAATTGTAAATGGACACTATCTGCCCAGTCAGCTCTGATTATATTTTGTTGAAATGTTTACTTGAATTTCTTAGTTCATATGATCATGTTGAGGGTTTGTAACAGGTTACAAAGGAGGAGTTGGCAAGCAAGGAGGAGTTGGATGGCTTCAGGAAGCATGTGACAAGCTTGGCAGCCCTTGACTTCTTGGTCTGCTTGAAATCTGATGTGTTTGTGATGACCCATGGTGGCAACTTTGCGAAACTGATAATTGGGGCGCGAAGGTACATGGGTCACCGGCTTAAGTCCATAAAACCAGACAAGGGGCTCATGTCCAAATCTTTAGGGGACCCCTACATGGGCTGGGCCAACTTTGTGGAAGATGTGGTTTTCACCCACCAGACGCACGCAGGATTGCCCGAGGAAACCTTTCCTAACTATGACCTCTGGGAGAACCCTTTGACTCCTTGCATGTGTAGAGCCTGAAGCCATTTTGAAAATACACTCTTGAGAATCAGTTCGTCATAAGCAACTCAAGAAGATCTTTCGTCACCCTTCCCACAAGTTGAAGGAATGAGGATATCTGCAAGGCAAAGCTACTACAATTTTAGTAGTTGGTTCAAGATCAATTGGACATTGTCACACTTGCAGGATCGTAGGAGAGGCTTTAGATGCCACCGTACGTTGAAGATCATCAGGTGTGATACTCTTCTTTTGCAGGGACACTTGACAAATTTTGTACCCTTAAAATTAGCTCATTTTTAATATATGGGTTATTAATGTAAATTACGACTGAATTTCGCTGTGCATAATTTCTTTATTGTCTATACAGCTGCTGCCTTCTGGATGATGATGAGTTTGCATTTCAATCAATGTAGAATTGGCTGTTCTTTTGTAGCCAAACCAACCCATGAACCCCAGACATAGGAGTCTTCCCTCTGTCAAGGATATACCTGTTACTATCTTTAGGAATATACTTTTGGAGGAGTGAACTATAAATTAGGTCTAGCATCTTCTCTGACTTGATGTTTGTTATAACACAGACAGAACTGAATGACCTCCAAACTGGACTGAATATATATATACATACACATACGTATATATGCACACGTAAATATAGACGGGAATATAAAAATAGAATTTTTTTTTTTCTTGATGTGCTGAAGCTTATGTTGGGATCAAGAATCTGCCTGTAGTTTCCTTGCAGTTTCTGGTGAAAGGTCCATTGTCTTGTGCCATGAGGCATGCATATAACAATACGAATCTTTGTGGAAAAAATAGGAATTGAGTTTTGGAATTTAGTGGCGGCTTGACTTGTCGCCTTATGGATAATGTCATCTGTGCGGTCCAATTGTACTGATGTTGCTATTGAACTAAAAGAGCATGAAAGCTTTTTCTACATCGAAAAGCCAGACTATACTTAATTACTGTCAGTGGGTGTCTACAGAAAAAGTATTTCTGCTTAAGGCTCGCGTAACGTGCACTTGGGTATCGATGTCAGATATATGTATGTGTTTAAATATTATATTTATTTAATTTGTATGTTTAAGAATACTAAGATATTGTTAAATTTAATATTTTTATATATTTTTTTATTTATTTAAAATAAAATGATGTTTATAAATTAATATAGAGCTTTCAATGTATAAAATGAAAATTTTATGCAATAATTTTATAGTAAATTCTTCTGTTTATATATATTTGTTAAATGGATGTTCAACCGAATATATTATACACATTTCATATTTTAACTCAAGTGTAAAGTATTCGACATGAGTACTTTACAAATTTAAATGGGTCTTATCTAACACAGGAAGCAATAGGGAGCACAGTTCCTTGTTGGCATGTTTTTATTTTTATTTTATGTAAATCAAATAACCATGGCTGTTATTATTTATGAGACAAGAGAGAATGATAAAGAAGAGGGCACTGCCTGCACTATTGTATCCCTAATGTTTTTCTTTTTTCTTTTTTTTTTTTTTCATAGAGTGTTACTTCACATGGTTTGGAGTGTAATTTCAAATGAAGAAAGTTCTAACTTTAGTCAGTGCTTAGACCATATTTATCCTTCTATCATGATTACGTTCATTGATCCTCCAATTTGAAAATGTACAGTCATGAAGAGATGAGTTGACAAAATTAAAGATCAAAGTCTATTTCAACTCACTAAGAGCTTTCTCTGTAGCTAAACTTTTGAAAGAGTACTTTGTATCAAGAAGTTAGGGAAATACTTATTATAAGACAAGAAATTCAATGATCTGAAGTTGTGATGGATAAAAAATTTAGAACACCATATGGGAGAAGAGTAAGTTCTTTCTAATAAAAGTACCATATAAGGAAAAAAAATAGTCTTTCATTCATTACAAGATTTACATATCAATTTAGGAAGTGATTAACGTTTCGTTTGGAATTTAAATTTTTGGTGTAAAAAGTAAAGAAAAAAAAAAAATATGAAAAAAAAATGAACAAAAAACAAAAATATTTTTATTTACTTTTCTTTCATATTTTTTTTATTTATTATTTTTATTCACTTTTTTTTCACATTTTTCTTTTTTTTTACTTTTTTCACCAGAGTATTTTTATTTACTTTTTATTTATATATATTTTATTTTTTTACAAAAAAAATTTGAATTCTGAAAAAAGCACCGAGTGTTTTATGGTTTGGAAAACCCCATAATGCTTTTCTTAACAATTGCCTCCAAAGAGCTGGTAACTTGATGTGATGGAAATCCCAACGCTGCTTCAAGGTTAGTAAACTCCAATAATATCTCCGCCAAGTGTTATGGGAGTCAATGGTGTCAATTAATAAAATAATACACTAATTGTGGTATTAGTGTATTGTTTTGGGGCCTTGTTTGGTGGCACCATTTGTGACCTTGGACAGTTAAACTCTTTCTTTTCTTTTTATATAATATGTATATATATATTTAGAAAAATATTATTCTTATAAAAAAATATTATACAAAATTTATATATAAAATAATGTGACAATGACTGTTTTCTAATTAAAAATTATTATATAGGTAATTATTTTGAAATAAAAGCCTCTCGTTAAAATACATCACTTTGTATAAAAATTTTGTATAAATTTTTTATTTGTATAATATTATGTATTTATATATTATATGTATATACGTATGCATGTACGTATGTATCTCCTGCTTCTGTTTATATAAACGGACAGGCAGGCACATAGACAGAAGGTGCGCAGTTTAAGGATCTTTCCGTTTTGCCAGCTCTTTATTTCTAACCAACTTCCCCGCCATTTTTTTCCCTTCTCTCACATGAACAACTGTCACTGGCCATATTTTTCTCCCCTTTTCTTCCCCGCTTCTCTTCATTTTCTCCCTAACCAAACATGCTCTCTTCAACCTCAAAAACACCACCTTGCTTCATTAGATTATCAACAAAGCTCACCAGCCCTAACCCTAGATGGATTCAATTGACACCCAGGAAAGAAAACAAGAGAAAAACATCATTCAAGTCTCTGAAATGCGTGCACAACCCCGAAACGAATCTGAAATCACCTTCTTCTTCATTGATACCGACTACCCAAAACCCTAATTCGTTGTTCTCCGGTTCATCTGTGACCGGAACTCCGGCGGAGACATCGAACGTCGCCGCCAACAAGCTGCAATTTTTGGTATCGGAGTTTAAGTCTCTGTCCGAGCCGATTGATCGCGTGAAGCGGTTGTTGCACTACGCGGCTCTTCTTCCTCCGTTCGACGAGTCTGCTCGCGTGGAGGCCAATCGGGTCAATGGGTGTACAGCCCAAGTGTGGTTGGAGGCGAGGATGGATTCAAAAGGGCTATTGAGGTTCAGAGCCGACAGCGATTCCGAGATCAGCAAGGGGTTCTCTTCATGCTTGATCTGGGTGCTTGACGGGGCGGCACCGGAGGAGGTGTTGGCGGTGAAGGCGGAGGATCTGGCGGATATGAATGTGGGATTTTCCGGCAGGGCTCATTCCAGGGTGAATACTTGGCATAATGTATTGACGAGTATGCATAAAAGAACCAAAGCTTTGGTTGAGGAGAGATAAAGCCAGCCGTCTCCGAAACCTTTTCCTTCTTTGTTGGTCACTCTTGATGATATCAGTGGTAATGGAACTTACGCGGAAGCACAGATTTGCAGCAACTTGCTCTCTCTGTTTTTAGCTCTGTTCTTTACATGTATATTGCTTCTATATCTATGCAGCAACTTGCTCTCTCTGTTTTTAGCTCTCTTCTATGTTTCATAATTGTAGTTACTGGGCATTTGATTGATGATTAGAGGAGTAGGAATCTTATTATTATTTTGAATGGTTTAAGGCTATTTTAGTTCAACTTATGATATAGTATATTGCATCATGCATTAGGAATTAGCTACACACCGAGCCACAGATTATTTTTTGATTCGAAGTCTATGGAGGAGTGGCTTTTAATGATGGACCATAAACAAAAAAAAAAAAATCCAATCTTCTTCGTGATTTTGGGGCCAGTTTACCAGACAAATTAGAAATGAAATCATTGTCGAGATGATTTATTTAAAGGAAAACAGGTCCCACCAGTTTCCTAAAGGAAGTTACGAGGACTTAGAGCGGTCCATGACAGAGGTTGCAAGAGAATATTAGCTCATGCTTACCTACATTTTATATTCTTTAATTCATTTCTTAGGGTGCAAACTGGATTCTCATTTGGACAATATAATCCTTGCTTATTGTAGGAAAGACTTTGCAGTCCTGACTGGAATCAGATTGGATCGGAAGAGATCTACCTCACAGATGATCTCGGGCTCCATCGTATCTTGTGACAGGGCTTAAGATTGCTTTCAGAGTTCTATGGCTGGTTGGGATTTGTAATAGCAAAAATTGCCAACCTGAAATTTTTAAGAAGAAGAAGAAGATACGTCTTGCAAGGAAGGCTTTGACATCATCCTAGTGGTCTGTCAGAATGAATGGTTATAATTTCCTCCTTAGATATTTATGTGTTTGAAAAATACAGATCAATCATCATATATGCAGAAGGATGTAAAATAGAATGCTCAACACCCTAAGTAGGTGGTGCAGGCATCATTACTCAATGATCATAATCAAATGCAATGCTGCCCAAATTGTTTGTCATCTATGTAGTTTATAAAATACTGTAAGGAACCAGCTAGGTCCATACTAATTGATTGAATGATGCTATACAATTGATCATTTGATTTTTCAAGATATCATTTTTACAGCAAGGTTTTGAGAAGCACAAGCGTTATACTTGTTACTGATGCAAACAAGTCAAATTTTAAGGTCTGTATCTGCTTGCATAAAAGATTTTCCGGGAGTTCAGTGCTAGTTATGAGCATAGAGGTACCATTACGTTGTTGTGATCCTCTCAGAAAATTGGATTCTCAAGCCTGTGTGAATGCATAAACGGGACTCCAGGGCCACGGGTTTAGATTTGATATATTGGAAGCAATCATTTGGTGAGCTTACACTTGCCTGCTTAATAGATTTGCTAGTCAAAGTCGATTTTTTTTAAAAATAATTTGGTGAGAAATGATTCATTTTTCTGCATATTCTTCAAATTATCATTTTACACTACTATTTTGTTATCTTGTTTGGTCTTCTGTTGCTTAAGCATTTTCCAGCACAAGCATGTAAAAGTACTGTAGTAGAAGAGAACTTTCAAGAAGGTTTTAAATCTTTGGTCGAAGTTCGAAACTTCTTACAAAGTTTGTTATTCTTCTTGGTGAGGTGAGTTTTGATCAATCTAATACTAGTATTCTCTCTGTGAATTTCCTGAAAGCATCTAATCATAAGTTGGTTCCTTCGATTGCAGGTAAGAATTTGATCTCCTGACAAATTGATGGTCAAAGAACTGTCAATGAAATGAAGAAAGAACAAAATTGGTTTCTTGCCCATTTGATAGATGGATCCAGAAGTTCAGGGTGTCTTGACTGCTACTGAGAAGCTGGGGCCTCATATCCATCTATCTATATAATTCTGGTAGATTATGCAGTAAAATGGCAGAAGCTGGATCCCATGCCACTCAGTGTGGCTTTCTTTGATGTGGAGCATATGGGTGGAGCGTAAAAGGACTTTTCATGGGGTCGAAAAACCTAAGTTTCTTTTAAAAAGCAAATTATTCTCTCTTTTGTATAGTTGGATCTCAGGAGTTGTTAACCCATCTTTTGAACCAACTTTTTGGAGCTTGTAGTCTTTTGAGTAATATGGTTGTACAGTAGTACTTCATATAGGTTTGCTTGCCTTGTACATAGGTGTAAAATTCATAACTTATTTAAAAGGCTTTAGAAAGGAACTTTTATCTATCATATTCTCATTATTAATGTAAAATGAAATAAGATCTGTTTTTCTGCATTTTGGGCAAAGCATATCTTATCCTTAGTATGCTTTCTCCAGTCCCTCTGTTTTTTCGTGTTACGTACGTTTAAATTGTGTTCTTAGTGTAAACCACAAGTCAAATGCGCGTATCTGCTGCAGCCAATCCTTCATATATTAACTTTTTCTGAGGCAGCTGCAACTACTCCTTTCTTGCATGTTGCTTATTCTATAAACACTTCATTAGACCAAGGTCAGCTTAGGAGTTCTTTCTGCAGCCTCATTTGGACTATGGATTCTTCACTTTCTCTCTGTGATCACTTGTTTAAGCCATATATATATATATATATATATATGTTTTACAGAAAGGAACACAGATTGAAAAGGTAATGAACTAATGTAGGCCCTCTGGGGAGACTTTCAAGTAAAACAAGAAGAAGAAGGAAAGCACAGCCTCAGCCACCTCACTAGATTATGAGTAAGGTGGAAGGTCAAGTGATCAGGTCTTGATCACTGGAAGATGTAGAACTCTCTCTGGCCTCAATTACACTTTTTTGTGCTATAAGCATCAGATAATGATCACGCAACACGCTTATAAAAAGCGTAGATAAGAAATAAGAGCATTCCAAATTTAAGGTCATAGCACATTGATGGATTCCCCTAATGGGATGCTTCTCTTGAATCCCATGTGAAAAAGGGGAATGTTGTTTCCCTAGCGTGTGAACAAGAACATGGTTAATCATATGTTTATGTGGTCCAGTTCAACCTAGGGGGAGTGATTTCCATTTCTGCATAGCCAATCAACTGGTAAAAAATTTAAGCCAAACACAAAAAATTCGTTGAACTAGAGATACACAAACAAGAAGAGTCATTCTACATCACATGAAAGTTACTTCATCTGTTCTCATTTTCACTAATTCCATTCCGTTCGGTTCAAGTTTCTTTTAACACACATCTGGGAAGAGAAATTATTACTTCTCAGCTGCAAAGTGCTAACAAAGCAAAAAGGATGAAGAAGTTTTTGACTGAAAATGGCTTATTTCCAAAAAGGGCAGCTAAGAAGCATTTAGGGTAAACTTAAAGCTTGAAAGAAGCATACCAAAGTAAACATCTTTTGTTCAACATTTGTAATTAGGAGATGGGTTTGAGGATAACAAAAAAGGATTAAAAATTTGCTTGCAGAAGACAAAGTTTTTGTTAATAATCTATCACTTACTTAGGACATTACTAATTTTATGAAAAAGGCCTATGTTTGGAAGTATATAACTGATATGGCCTATTTGATTGGTTGGACTTTCATACCCAAAGTTAGATTATCTTGTGCTTTGGAGTTAAGGGGCTCATTCTCATTCATTCACTTTCCATATTTGGTGCATGATAATGGAAATTTCATTCCTATAAATATTTTTTTGGAGACGGACGGTATTCTCATTCTCATTCTCATTTTATCTAAGAATAAATTTTAAAATTTAAACTGGAATTACTTCTTTTATTTCTTTTATGTTTGATTCTCTAACATTCATAGATATATGAAATACCGAATTCTTGAACTTTCGTTCCTAACCCTCAAACAAATTTTACGATTTAATTCTTATAAAGGTTGCGAAATTAAGTGGCTAACCTGCCTAGCTACCAAGTGTAATAAATGTGTTGTTCTCACTAACTAAAAAATTTAATTGAATTTTGACTTTTAAAGGATAATAATTATTTTAAGATTATATTTAAGATGTACAAAAAGGACAAAAATAAAAAAAAAAGAAAAAAGAGAAAGAAAGCAGAAATTAAACCTACTCGGAGAGAGTTTAATCCTGCAACCAAACACCCCTCAGGAGATTGTTGTTTGCGGTGTATCCATGATATTTTCCCACAACTTTGTGACCTTCCAATCACAAGCAACCAAAGAAGTGACATGTCATGTGGGTCACCTACCACCACACACCCTCTCGGCTTAACATGACCACCCACCACCCCTTCCTTCCACCTCCTCCCATTCCGCCGTGCCCCTCACCCTCCTCCACCGCGCGTAACCCAAACCCTCTCTCTCTCTCAATTCTCTCTCACAGACCCACCTCACAAAAGCGCCACTGTGGTCATAAGATTTCCTTGCTGGCCATACACACAAACAAACAAACCACCCGCAACTGTAACCCTTCAGTACCGCCGCATGTTGAAGGAGCTCCGGCTCCCTTAAAGGATCGAATCGTCTACTGTATAGTTTTTATATCTGCAGCGATTTTCATTTTCTAAGAGCATAGGTTACAGAAATGTCGAAACCTTGGGGAACTATCGGCGCATGGGCCGCGGAAACCGAGCGAGCCGAGGCCGAGGAGGAGGAACAGGCGGCAGCGGCTGCTGCTGCTGCCGCCGCGGTTGGTGGCGGTGGCGATACCCAGAGCTTTCCGAGCCTGAGAGAGGCAGCGGCCACCAAGCAGAAAAAGAAGAAGATGACCTTGCAGGAGTTCAACATGCAGACCGCCGCAGGAGGCGGCATCAGGGGGCGGAGAGAATCTGCGGCTGATTACAAGGGTTTGACGCCGGACGAGATGCTCCGGCTTCCGACGGGCCCGAAGGAGCGGTCCGCTGACGAAATGCAATATGGACGGCTTGGCGGAGGGTTCTCGAACTACGGCCGGTCCGGTAGTATATCGGGTCGACCCATGCGCGATCGTGACGGCGATGGGGATACTTCTTGGGGCGGTGGTCGTAGATCTTATGGTGGATTTGATGACGATCGTAGGGCTCCGCCTCCTAGGGCTTCTGATTTCGATCAACCATCGAGGGCGGATGAGGTCAATGATTGGGCAATGGGGAAGAAATCGCTACCGTCTTCTGATTCTGGGCGTCCTGGTCGGTATAGTTCGCTAGGTGGCGGTATCGGCGAAGGAGGTATGTCTAGGGCTGACGGGGTTGATAATTGGGCAACTGCGAAGAAGCCAATCCCAGTCAGATCTTCGACTTTCGGTTCAAATTTCCGCGATTCAGGGCCAGAACCTGATCGCTGGACTAGAGGAGGATTTCGTGAGGGAGAACGGGAACGCCCTCGGCTGGTGTTGGAACCGCCACGAGGGGAGGGGGCTGTGGTTGAGCCTGTGAAGACGAATAAGCCGAACCCTTTTGGTACTGCACGGCCTAGGGAAGAGGTTTTGGCTGAAAAGGGTTTGGACTGGAAGAAACTGGACCTGGAAATTGAGGCGAAGAAAACGAGCAGGCCAACAAGCTCACAGTCTAGCAGGCCTTCGAGTGCACAATCAAGTCGTTCAGAGGGTACAGCATTGCAAGGGATGGAAGGGGCTGTGAAGCAAAGGCCGAGGGTGAATCCTTTTGGGAATGCTAAGCCTAGAGAAGTCTTGCTTGAAGAGAAAGGTATGGATTGGAGGAAAATTGATTTGGAATTGGAGCATCGCCATGTTGACAGGTATGTACTGTATATTTTCCTTGCCTTCGTTTGATAACCTGTGACGATATAGCGGCAGCATTTCTGTTTTAGCGCACCTAGATTTTATCCGCAAAAATGTTGAAGCTGCTAGTGTTTTATTGCTTTATGTTAATGTGTATTGCTTTATACCTGGCAGTTCTTAAAAATTGCTGTAATACTTACCATATAAGCTATCAATGTCTGTCTGTTTTCACCCTTGCAGTGGTTATTTGATGTCTCATCATTTCCGTGATGAATATTATTTTTTCGGAAGATTGAGTTACTAATTTGTTGATATGAGAATTTCAAGGTCTTAGATTACATGTGGCTAATAAAATACTACGATGAATGATGTATAAAGATGGGTTATACATGTCTCCAGAGAGGCAGTTTTAGTTATCAATACTTTATAATTCATTCTTGTTAATGTATTCCTATTTAGCTTAAGCTTTGGACAAGTGCATAGCATAATGCTAGCCAACCTGGAGAACCTTTAAAGACTTCCTTATTAGAATGACTTGGACAATTTGTTCGCGTTCCCCTTTCTTCCATAATGTCTTTATGTAATGGTAAAGATGTCACTTGTAATGTGCTTTTTCCTGATCTAGTGAAGGACAAGTATCTGTAGCAGCAACAACTTGAGTTTACTTTCCATTTTAATGATTTGGGTTATTGTCGTGTATATTTTTTATGATCAGGGACTGAGAGATCATCTTTGTGATGGCAAGCAAAAAGGGAGTATAGTTAGGATTGTAAATTAGCCGCAAACCCCTGATCCCACATTTTGTCATCGTGCTTTATTCATAATTGATTTTCATTTCATCAGCAGTATATACAGTAAGAATCTCTCAAGTTCCTAATATGGGATGGCTTAAAATTAGTTTGCTGCTGCAACCTTTTTTTTTCTTTCTCATTTGCTAGATTGGAAAAAACATGACATAGAAGTTAACCATTCACAAAAGGCACTATCCAATGGGGAGTAACATGAATGATACCTGCATCTATGGTCAGAAATTTGAATAGCAAAGTATTGGAAGGTTCTTTAGGAATTGTGTTTCATTGTGAGGACTTTTTATGTTTTGCATCAATCAGGAGGATCATGTAGCCCATTTGTAATATTAGTCTTTGATATCTTTTGGGAACTCCTGATTCTTCTTAGTTGGGTTGGGCGGGACCTCCCCCTTAGCTCAACAAAGGAAGAATCGTTCATTCAAGGCAAAGTCCACTTCGCTTCTTTTTCGACACTAATGAAAATATATGTCTTGTAGAACTTTAAAAACAGGAATATTTAAAGAGTATGGTGATTCAGGTCACGATGAAGGTAGAAAAGAAAATTGAGAGGAAAGAAGGAAAGGAAAGGATGGGGCTTAGAATCTCAGTATTTGTTTTTTTACGCTGAAATGTTGCACTCTATTTCTCTTTGTTTCTCTCCTCATTAAGTGAATCAACCTTGGAAAAGGACTGCCTTTACAAATTTATCTTCTCCTCTCGTCACTTCATTCCCCAACCAAATGGCAGAGAAAGTTGTAAATTCATTAAATTTAAGGCTATAATTGTTGCTTTATGCAATTTCAAAAGCTTGAAGTACAGAAAAATTAATTGCATCAATCAAAATCTTATAATCAACATGATATATCCACATTCTTGAGTGGGGACTAGATGAACAATAATCACTCATTAGTGCTTGGAATGTGCTTAATTTCCACCTTATGATGCTTGCTCTTTGCTTGTAAATGAAAAACTGAACATGGGCCTTTCAAAAGAAATGCAGAATTTGAAGTATCAAAACATTCGGCTTGTGGTCAATGCCCATTTCACTTTTCCTAGAAGAAATTAGAAACTTGTACCTCTTTAAATGACTTCCAATAAAGATTATCTCTTTGAATCTAATGATAAAGCGTTATGAGTGCATATGGCGTTTGATTATCAATTTTTTTGTCAAATCTATTGATAAGAGAAAGGGAGAGATGAAGATGGGACGTTGGAAAGTTGTGGGGGGTTATAAAAGACGTGGGCCATTGGAAGATTCAAAATTAGTTGAAATACCAAAAGTTTCTTTTCTTTTTTTTTAAAATTTATTTCAAAACAAAATATTGCTATGACTGGAAATATTGCTTTTATTTGGGTTGTAGGGTGGCCATCGACGAATCTCGGGTTCCCTGTGGGGTCTTCTGTTGAGGCTAACCGTGTCTGGGATTCTATTGTCGAGAGATTTTAGAGTTGGTTGGTGGGATGGAAGAGCTCTTTGTTGAATTTGCCTACATACTTTTTAGGTTGCTGTTCACCATCCCAATTTTAGTTGGCAAGAGCTTGGAGAAAAATGTAGAGAGAGCTCGTGTGAACGTACGGGGTTTTTTTTTTGTTTTGTTTTGTTTTTTTTTTTTGGGGGGGGGGGGGGGGGGGGGGGGGGGGGGCGGCATTAGAAATGAGTTCAAATATCATCTTATGGACAGGGCCAAATCTTGTTCTCTGTTTAGAGAAGGTGGGTTTGGGTTCTGAAGGTTTGAGATTTTTAATCAAGCTCTTCTAGCGAAATGGGTTTAGAGATCTATGTGCAAAAGGTATAGATTGTGGAGGAAAGTAGCTGCGGCTGTATATGGGAGCATGTGGAGAGATTAGGCCTCTAGGGAGATATTGATGTCTAATGGGTAGGTCTGTGGAAGGTGATTAGGAGGAACTGGGGAGATTGTTGGTGTCATACCAGGTTTGTGGTGGGTAATAGAGTTTTTTTTAGGCATTTGTGATGTGGCATTGCTTGAAGGAAGAGTTCCCAAATCTTGTTTGAGTTGTGGACAATAACTGTGCCTTGCTGAGATATTGGTTTCCTTAGGAAACTAAATGATTGGGATGTGGTGAGGGAACTTTAAAGATTACTGGGCATGCTTTATCCATTGCCTTCCTTTGGAGACAGTGAGGATGACTTAAGAAGGTAGAGGTCGAGTACCCAAAATTTTCAAGCGAAATGTTTCTATAAATTTTTGCTTGGTCTTTGGGCTTCCTCTCCTTGGAAAGAGGTTTGGGTCTCTATGGTTCCCATCTAAGGTTGTGTCTTTCTTTTTTCTTTTTTATGTTGTTGTGTAGACTTAGGCGCATGGTGAAATTCTAAGTGAAATTCATGTAAATTGGTGCCGCATATGTAAGAGAGATGGGGAGCCAGTAAGTCATCTCCTAATCTATTGCACGGTTGCTAGGGAATTCTGGTCCTCGGCAGTTGCATGTTTGACATGGAGTGAGTGTCTCAACGTAATGTGATGGATCTCTTTTCCTCTTGGATTGTTAGAGTGGGGAGGAGAGAGAGATGCTTGGTCTTTGGTGCCTTTGGGTTTAATGTGGCAGATTTTGTGGGAACAGAGTCAGAGAGCTTTTGATGGGGTGGGAAGTCCCACTTTTAAGCTGTAGAGCATATTTTTGTCTATTTTGTAATGTTGCTTGTTGGGTAGAGTTGGCTCATCCTTGACTCAATTTTTGAATATTTTAGGGTCCACAGAATGATTGATGTAGAGATCCTATAGGTTGGATTGTATCGTGCTCTTGTTGTATATGGTTGGCACCCGCTAAGTGTCTTCACTTTAATACACTTCCCTTTTTACTTAAAAAAATGGGAATTAAGTGGTTTAGCATGAGATTTTTACCCCATTAGTTTTAACCAATCCATTTTGTGCTTGTGTCTATTACTTTGTTTCTCCACAAAATTTAGAAAGTTTAGGAAACCTATAATTATTTCCTGAAAGTAACTTATCCAGATTGGCTCCTTTGCAGATTTCAGCAGTTATGATTGTTTTCTAACTAAGGTCTTTGATGTCATCTGCTCTGCCAAAGCCTTATGTCTTGCACCATTAGTTTTCATTATTATGTTGGTGTCCCGAGGACTATTCCCCCAACCTACTCTAAGCCTGTCCATATGATGTTTGTTCTACTAATTCTCCTAGAGATGCCGTTAATGGTCCGTACAAAATTTTTTTCCCTTTTACAGAGAACCTTTTCTGAGATTCTGGAGAGTCAAGCTTTCTTTTTGGTTTTTTGTCCCCTGAGGCTTGTTTTGAATGGTTTGCCAGTACCTGATTGTTAGTTGCCTTACCAAGTATCATCTTGTTGTATGCATGCTTGTGCACAAGCGATGACTATTATCCATATGCACGACTTTCTTGGCATGTTTGCTGTAGTTATTCATGTGTTGAAGCTTGTTAGGTAAACTAGATGATGGATGTTTTTCTTGGTTTCTAAAGGGGAGAAAATTTTCAGGTCTGAGACAGAGGCAGAGAAGATTTTGAAAGAAGAAATAGATCTTCTAAAGAAGGAACTTGAGAATGAATCTGCTTCAAGTGCTAACAAGGATTCCCTGGAAGGGTCTGGAGAAGGCCAAACCAGTTTACGTGATCTAGTACTTAGTAAAGAAAAGGACTTGGAACTGCTGATCCGGGAATTGGATGACAAAGTCCGCTTTGGTGAGAAATCTATTGAAAGGCCGGGTTCTGGATCAGGTAGGGCTTCTGGCTTTCCCGAGAGACCACCTTCTCAGTCTGGGGCATTTGAAGAGTCCAGGAGTGTGGAGTTCATGGAGAGGCCTCGATCACGTGGCACTGGAGATATGCGGACAAGGCAGGGTGATGATAGAAGAGCTTTCCAAGGTGGCAGGGAAAGAGGATTTCTAGGCAACAGGGACATGGACAGGTATGGAATGTGACCAGTTGCTCTTTCTTGTTTCTGTGCTTTTGTTCCTGTTGCAGTTTTAATGAGGAAGATAGTATTTTTTTCACCATTACCGTGGTTTATGTCATTTGAGATCTGAAACCTGGATTATTGAACTTAAAAAGCTGAGGTTTCAACTCCACCATGCTTGCATAATAGCATCTGCAACCTTGCTCCTAGTTTAATGGCAAGAAAGTTGTTTGGACTTTGGAAACATTTGAGGAATATTGTCAAAATGTTGCGGAAAAGGCTCAAAATAATGCTGAACAGTCCAATGAAAGATGCAGAAGACTTCAAGCCAATTGAGAAAATCTTCTAACTCTTTGTTGTTGATTACAAGCTGTTTAGTTTCATCACAATAATTCATTCACATCATTTCTGGGTCCAGTAGTGCTATAAGGCTGAACCTGCATTTGCATAACTTGCCAAAAATATTTAACCAGGTCTGGCTTATCCCATCCTCAGACACAGGTTTAGAGATTGGTATGGTTTTTGTGTCAAATTTGTGGTGTGGTCCTAGAATTCGCCTGGAGGCCGACCCATTGAAGGGTGTTGGCCAGAAGGTTGCTAGTTCAACCACTGGCCTACTATGTTGAACTGGTCAATGTTGAACTATATAAATTAAATATTCACTCCTACATACATAAATCTAGTAGGTTAAGAAACCAAGAGTTTGGTGACATAAATTTGTAAAATATTATTTCCATGATTACCTAAAGAATATGTATAGGAATTAAACAATATTGATAGAAAATATGCCCATTTACCTGCTTGAACATGCAGGTACTATCTATGTCAAATGTCTCTGCAGTGTACACAATATATGAGTTGGTACATTTATACACCATCAAAAAGACTCATTTCATCATTGAAGTTCTGAAAGATTCTCCGTAATGTCTCTATTATAATCTTTATCATGGATGTATGATTGATTCTTTAAGCAACCCTAACCATGATAATGGTCCTAAGTCTTTCATAGCACACTTGTTGAATCCATTTATCAGTTTTGGGATAAAAGTCAGGAGACTGAAATAGATATAAATTATTCTGCCGGTCTTGTAAGGACAAAGACTCACAAAAATGTGAATTTATTTCTTCACTACTTGATTTTGTTGCTTATCATGAGGATATTTTTAAGTAACTTTTGAGAAAATAGAGTATAAATGCTGCTGTTCTCTCTATCCTGAATTTTTGGGAATAGAGGTATTGTGTAAGATTATATGGTATAATTAAAAAAAGAAGTCCCATTTTCATTTAGCTTCACATTATATATTACTCTTGCATGTGCTATTGCAACCTTGTATTTGAACAACTTGGGTACGTTTTGTATTTTGTTCTTAGCATTATATATTCTACTCTACATTTATAAATAAATAAAAATTCTAAACAGTTGTTAGTATGTCTTGAAGAATTAATGGTTGTATTCATATTTTCACTGGTTCATTGATTTGCAATTGCAGTTGTACTCAATCAGAACTGACTATATGTATGTGTAAGGTTTCTCATGAGAGTACAATTATTAGTGAAGTGAGTTACAAAGTGTGGGGCATTCTTGGTATAACGGTTGACAGCTCACATTACTTGTGAAGGGTCTTGGGTTCAACTTTCCATGTCTATATGTGAAGCTTATCTTGCCTTAAAATTTGGAACTTTCTAGTTTCTTGATACCTGACTTTTCAAGCAGGTTGAAGAAAACCAGGCTGTTCCAGCTGGTTTTACTGATTTGAAGACTTGAGTTATCAGATAACCCAGAGCCTTGGCTAGGCTGGGTTTGATGACATTGAGTGGAATGCACTTGCATCTGGATTAGTTCAAATAGGAAGTAGTAGTGCCGTGTTGAAAATTGTTACAACCCAGTCATTTTACCCTAGAAAAAGGATTGTTACAACAAATTTTTGCATTTCTTATTTGGTATTCTAAGGGAACACTGCTAGGTGCAATGATGAAGTCTCCTGCTTTGAAATGTCAGACCACTGGTTTTGAGTAGGGGGAAATACATTCTACAAAAATAAAGCTGGAGGCTAGGATTGTACCTAGTGTATTGCGCTCCCCGTCCCCTCATGTCGACAAATAAATTCAAGAAATTTCCCTCTCTATGATGTTTGTGCTTGACACTTGTATAGAATAATACAACCATTGTGCCTATGATAATAGTGCCTATGTAGTTTTGATAATGATAATAGTTCCTATGTAGTTTTGCATGTATAATACAATGAACTTGTTTCAAAATAATGTTAATGTCTTTGATCTTGTTTCGTGGCAGGTCAAGGTTGAGAGATAGATGGTGAGCTTCGGTTGGTATGGATTCATTGCGTTTTCTCTTCTACGTTTTGGCAATTAGTAGAAATAATATTTTGTCACCTTCTATTTATTTTTCTCTTAATTTTGCTCTGAGGAATGGGGCTAGAATTATTGAGTACAGGCACCAGGAACTACTGCGCTGACCTATTGTTATAGCTTGAAACTCTGTAAAATTGCATTTTTTCATCCCCTTCTTTTCAGTCTGTCTCAAGGCAAGAAACCTTTTTTTTGTTTATTAAGACTCTTAATTCTGATATACATTCTTGGCATTGCTGGTTTTGTGCGCGCGCGCGTCTCTCTCTCTCTCTTGTCCAAGTCCAAGCCTACTACGGTTTATATGGCTTTAGTTTACATAAGCTGGCTGCTGCTGCTGCTGCTGTTGTTTTGTATATGCATGTGAAAGAAATGGAACAAATACCAACAGTATGCTGTTATATAGCGTATGTCTCTGGTTTTGTGCTATTAATATGTGGACAAATGTGTTTGCCCCTTGCGACGGTAAGTTGGACCAGAATGCCTGGTTTTGTTGATTGCTGTGGTGTCGAATGTGTGTATCAACCAAGACAGGTGATCTTGCTATTGTTTAGGAGCTGGGAGTAAAGAAAGGGCTGTAGATGATAATGAGAATGGGCTCTGTACGATGAAAAACTAATTAAACATCAAGGATTTCTTTTTTAACTCTGTCAATGGAGAATGTTTAGAAAAAAAGTTGTCTAGAGTGGGATTTTCTTCTGCAAATACTGCTTGCATGGATGGATGATTAGCATGTTTTCTTTGCCTTAAATGACAGATACTGGCTTTGCAAAAGGGAACTCGCAAACCATAGGCAATGAACAAAATTTAAAAGCGACTCCACTGGGGATCGAACCCAGAATCTCTGGTTTCGTAGACCAGCGCCTTATCCATTGGGCCATGGAGTCATTTAGCCCAGTTGTGTCGTGTCATTGTAATCCATTTACTAAAAGACTAAATGTCCACACAGAAGTTAAGGTTACAAGGGACTAACCACTCAGAGACTTTCAAAGACTTATTAAAGTCCAGAATTGTAAAGAATTTGAGCTTGATTTAAGATTTTAATAATAGCATATGATTGAAAACTACCAAAATTGTAAAACAATGGTATTATTAAGTTCTCTTTTGTTTAGTCATAATATGGGTTTGTTAAAAAAGACATGTCTAACTATTTCACGATCCATCAAATGCAATTTAACCTCCTTGATTACTGTCAAAGGAATGCCCTGGACCTGGAACCCTTGTTAGCAGCTCGCAAGCTTAAGATAGCGTGGCAGGATTCGAGAACCCTTTCATCGCTTGCTGCACAACAGATTCATGAAATATGGGAGAAATAACATTCATTATGAATGGCAAAGTGATCTCAGTAGCAAAATCTTGCAAAGATCCATCAGTTGGGATCAACTAACATGTGGATCTTTGATCAAATCATGATCAATGGCTTGTTTTCAGAGCCAGCAATTCCTTCAAAATTTGCTTTTCATAAAATTTGCTTTTCATAGGATGGACCACTGAAACCTTAGTGTTCTTTCTTCTGTGACCTTTTATTTTCTAAGAGAGCTTTCTGAAAAGGGCCAGTCCCAACTTTTTCTTTTCCTTTTTCTAGTTTGGTACAATCATTCAGTACCTGGGCAACCTAACTACACTAAAGTGAGAAGAGCCCTAACTAGAAGCAATTTGCAGAAAATTCTTAACAAAGATGAAAAACAAATTCGAGGCATTGTCACATAGAGCTGCAAACAAATGATTGAAATAGTAAAATTCATTGAATTACAAGTCTACTATGGTCTTAACTTCTGCCTTGCTGGTGTTCATAGAATTCAATAATTCAAGGTTCTAACAAGAAAAGCTGTTCAGAACTTCAGAGTCAAACCTAAGGTTGCTGCCTATTGGCTTGAGGCTCACATGGACTTGAGACAAGTCTAATGAACCAATCTATTTCCCCTCATTCAAAATTTGTTTCTTAGGCTCTATAGAGATTTGAAATTTCACTAGCTCTCTCTGTCTAGTTCTTGCAATTCTGTAAGAATTACCAGAAAGATATAAGGTCTTTCCAGAATTCCAGATGCTACTGTTTAACAATTTAGGTGGAGTAGATATCAGCTTCCTTTGTCAAACCTATGTCAGTATTCTCTCAGTTTTCTCGACAAATACGTAGAAGATAAACATAAGTATATTACAAGCTATAAATATATATAGATATATGAGAAAACACTTCTGTTGGGCCTCTGGATAGGGATGGGAGATTGGAGAATTATTGAGTACTCCAATCTGTCCTGTCTAATCATGCCGGTTTAATCAATCCTTGCTGTAACTAACCCCAACTCTTTTCTTTGGGCCCAACTACTCCCATGTGCAGGCTTCCAACTCCTCTTTCTCTCTCTCAATATACCGCTGTTTCAATTCTTTGAGGATGATCAAGTGTATGATAATGTTGATGATGATATTTCGCAACCATTGATCTTAATTCAATCAAGCTTCCAAGCATAGAGAAACAAGCAAAAACCAGATGGCCTACCTGCATTATACTCCTCTCCTGGTGTAGAATCTTCTACCGATGATGGAGATGTGGGTGATGGCGTTGGCCTGAATATGAATACCGCGTGCCTTAATCCTGGACTGAAGAGCCAGTTATGAACATCCCAACACACTTCCATTCTAGCTTTGTTAACAGAGATTGATTCATTACCTCTAAACTTCCATTGAAGGTGCTTCACATGTACAACTACATTCCCATCTATCCTAATCTCCATGTATGGATCAAACTCAACTGAAGAGCCATTGTTGATGGTGACACCTCTGTAGCACTCGATTGAAATCTCATGAAATGCTTCCTTTTCATGAAATTTAGCTCTTGTTGAGAATCTCTTCTTGCCAAATATATGCTCCTTCCTCGAAACCAAGATGGGATCGACAAGAGCTGGCCTACAACCAGTCCTTCTATAGGCCTCTTTTCTTTGATCACCAAGAATCAACACAACCTCTTGATCACACACAATAGCAACATAATAATTCGATTGTGGCTCAGTTTCGCCATTGAATTTTGCAGCCTTGAGGTCCCAAACAACATCAACAGTCTTACCATCCACAATAAAATGCTTTGAGCCTTCTTTCCTCCAGAAAAACCATGGCTTGAGCTCAACCTTGCAGCAGTAATTGTCATCCCATTCTGGTCCTTGAACAGAGACAGATAATCCATGAAGTAACAAATTCTTGTACCATGTTACACTTATCACGCGACACTGGCCAGCAATAGTTGTTTGATAGACACACATTAGTAAATTCTGGCCTGGCCTCATTACGGGAGCTGGATCATCATCTGGTTTCTCGCCAGAGGAAAAGCAAGCAGGAACTCCAATTGGGTGATGCATCATTCTTCGTATAGCGAGTGAGAGTAGATCAATTCATATACAATCAGAGAGATCAATCTAAATTTATCTGATAAGAGTACTAAAGAATAGCATAAGAGAGGGTTAAAGGAATTTGATCAAGATCTTATAATTGAGATAAGAGATCTTACCCACAAGATTTGCCCATAGATGCTGCCAGAGGTGCTTGTTGGAAACATGTGATACTCAAGAGAAAAATACCAAGTTTCTGAACTGGCAGCTTGAAGGCAGAGGAGTTACAATGAGGGAAGAGTAGCATATTATATACTCAATTATATGCAAGCCATGTAAGTTTTTTATTTTTTTTTCCTTATCTTTTTCCTTTCTGTGTCTAACAAACTCACCTTTCCTTATCTAAGGTGGTTAAGCTTTTATGATTGGTTTCACCTCCACTAAATTTCTTTGTGAAAGCAAGGTGAAAAGACAACAAACCCCTTTTCACATGTTTTGAAATTCATATTTCTTCCACCCAAAAAATAAAAAAGAAAGAAAAATAAGAGAAGAAAGAGGTTCACTCTACATGCATACGGCATAATTTATACTCTACAAACTAAGTATGCAGTCTATTCACATGGCCGATGTATGGAGAGAGAGAGAGAGAGAGAGAGAGAGAGAGAGAATGGGGATGGGTAAAAAAACAAGAGTCAAGATAAAACATATAGACTTTTGAAATTGTGATGTGGATGTCGATTTCTGAATACATTACTTTTTCTATGCAATTGGTTTTTGTATCATCATTTTGGTTTTTTCCAATCAACCATTTACTATGCCGTAAATATATTGCTAAAGAGTAAAGTAAGAGAAATCTGGGGGTGACAATTGCTGAGAATACTGGGGAATCTTAGGTTGCAGTAGCAGAGATTAATAGCCAGTAACCTCCACTGCTCTGCAGTTTGACAAAAGACAAAGATGCCAATGTAGGAACTGAAGTGGCCTAAATAACAATAAACGAAAATGACTGCAGAAACTGACATCGTTGGGGACTTTAGTTACAGACTCTCTACAATTATAGAATTTGGCAACTGGCTTGAATTGTTTTGCCTGTGGATAAGTGTGTTATGCATCATGGAAACAAGAAGCTCTCTGGCATTTTCGTCTTTGAACTATATTTTGGAATACATATATCCGGAAAAAAGGGAAGAAAACTAAGTATACATATGAATCATTGTATCAGCGAGCCCTTGACAGTATACATGTAGAATGTGAACCATGTAGCTAAGTTTACTGCATGGAGAGCCACCATTAATATTGAGAGAGGTAACGTGGCCAACATTGAGGTTCTGCAATGGCCACATGGTAAGTAGATGATCTTCTAATAAGCCAAAGCAGCAACAACATCATAGCTAAGTCAAATTTTATTGCGAAAAGAGAAGAATTTATAGTACATTAGCAGTTTATGACTCTGACATTTAGCTAGGATTCTGTATGGATTTCTAGACTTCACAACTAGAGATTGGTCTCTGCAACTGTGATCCTTCAGATATGGAAAGGAGGATTGCAAACTTAGGAGAGACCAAACTAGTACACAAGGCCTTCATTTGAAATGATTCAGATCAATTATCATCACAGTAATATCATCCAAACTACCCCTAGTCACTGCAAGGTTTACAAGCTCGTTACAAGCTGCCACAAGACCATTGGAAGCCGGTCTTTTCTTATGGCCACTGTACTCTTGATTTGGAGACTGAATCTTCATGTTCATCTGGAATGAAATTCTTCGAGTCTTTGATGGAGGACTTTCATTTTCACAAGCAAAGCGATTTCGACTTCCTTTCCTGCTAGCTGTCTTCTTATGTGTAGGGGAGCAACCCATCTTTTTCTTTTGCTTGACCAGTGAAGTCTTCTGTAACATTGATGAAGGATTTGCACTTAAGCAGCCAAATCCACCACAATTTTCATCCCGATGAAAGCCTATGGGTCCCAGTTTGTTTTCAACTAGACTTGAGCGCATCACAATATCAACAGCTTCTTGATTGCCAACCTAAGCAAAATAGTAGAATTCAAAGTTAACAAGCAAACGCAAGACACCTAATTCTCACTTAATGTATTAACTTGGATAGAAAATAAAGCGCATGGAATGCATTCAACTAAGGAAGAAAATCCATCTAAGCATAAGCATGACAATAATACAAACATCCAATTGGGATACTTAGGGAAGGAGAATTGAACTGGCCAGATTGGTTAACTATTCAGCAATCAAGATCTAGCAAGGCTTGTTAAAAATGAAATTTGCTTGCAGTATCAGTGTAAGATCTTCTTTGTCACCTCTTCCCACAGTCCATCAGAAGCTAGAACAAGATATTCCATGTCTGGAGTCAAAAATAAGGTCTTTGTATCAGGCTCAGCTAGTATCCACTCCTTCAGATGAGCATCTCCAATGCTTCTGGAGACAGAAAGCACCCCATGAACTCTCCAAGCTCCACGGTGAATCTCCACATATCCTCCCTAAATCACAATATCAAAGAACCCATCAAATTCATAATGAGCACTGCAAAACTTCCCAGTAATCTCAATTGTACTACCTCAATACCTTACTCTCTATTCTTTTCCGTTCATCCTCCTGTCCTGCTCTATGATCTTTTGTAAGGGCTTCAGCCACCCCACTTCTGCAAAGAACGGCCCTACAGTCTCCCAAGTTTGAAACTACAATCTCATTCCCTTTAATCAAGGCCGTTACACAACAGGCACCGCTACCTAAACCCTGCAATAATCCCAATAATTAGAACAAGATGTCCAACATGTGCTGCCTTTGTAAGTTATTCATTAAAACAACAAATGAAAGGGTCTAAGGACAACATTATACTGAATACTTAAAACAATGTAACTCCTACAAAATACAAGTCTATTTTTAAACTAATAATTAAATCAGTACAAACTTCAGCAGCAACTGCCAGCAGTTTGTTTTTCCGGCATTGTAGTTAGATTAATGACAGATGTTTCAATTCAAGTTCCAGTCATCAAGAGCCATATTTTGGATAATAAATCAGCCATTAATGAAGTACATGAACATTGGTTAGGATTTTACCAAAAAAAAAACGTAACAATGCAACTTATAGACCCTACAGCTGTCTTCAGGATTTCACATAACACCTTGACTGATTGTTAGACCTATATAATAATTCAGATTTTCTCAAACTTTAACTAATGCAGATTTTGTGGACCAAGAAATGGAAAGATCCAAGAGAAGCAATATGTTATATTATGAAGATTTCCTTGTCAAATAAATAAAAAATAAAGAAAACTCGGTCACATAAGCAAAATTCAAAATTTACTTCAGAATTTATAACCCAAGAAGATAAGCTAACTACCAAGAAGGTTAGCTAACTGCCATTGACATAAAAACACAAGTACAAGCGTTGTTTATGTAATCACCTAATCAAAATCACACAATCAAAGAAATCTTGGCATTACCTGTTTCAAGAACTCCTGGTGTGTTTTAAGATATCCGGCCTTAATGGCGTCCTCCTTCGCAGCATTCCCTGTACAATTCTCTAGCATTTCGAAAATATTTGAGTGCAAATTGTCTGCTACGAAGTCCACGGCTTTCCTACCTCCATGTCCATCATAAACCCCGAAAAACCCCTGTTTTAGATATACCGATTTTGCTCATTATTCCGGGTATGAAATTATCATGTCGATGATTATATACTTCTTTGAAAAGCCAAACAGACCACTTTTAACACTAAAAAATGAACCTCACAGATGTATGTATGTATTTATATATATGTCATACCTTGATTCCATTAGATTGAGAAATTATCTTGTGGGTATCTTCCATGAACTTTTTCTTTCCTTTAACAGAAAATACCCCACTCCAGTCCCACTGAAGGAGACGACGTCATCTTGGGAGTTGAAGTCTCTGAACATGAGCTTGGTGTCCGTTCCAACTTCACGCAAGACATTTGGGATCTGAATGCTGGGACGTCTCTTTCTCTTCAGAGAACCAGAAACAGTGGTGGTAGGGGCGTCTTTACAGCCCGTTTGGTTCCCGAGAAACTGCGAAGAATTCGTCGAGAATTGTTCTTTGGCGGCGCTGTCGTTCACCTCTGTCCATGGCAAAATGTTTAGTGGTGGCATTGTATGAGTGTTTGTCATTGTCGGTGTGAGTAGTATGACTGGTTTAATAGAATACTAGCGAGAGAGAGAGAGAGTCGTTGAGAAAAAGCTCTCAACGGCTAGAAATCTAACTCGACAGAGAGAGGGTGGAGTCAAGGCAGTTAGATTGGGATTTTTCAAAGCTATAATATGTTTTGGCTCCAAGCCGTTAGGGCTAAGTGGTCGAAAATGTTCTACTGCGGTAAAAACTTTCCAAAACCAATTGCTCTCCTCTTGCAAAATTTGCACTTCTTCCTATCTCCACTTGCAATCAGGCTCTGTTTGTCTGGAAAAAAATAGCTAGGTAGCACCCATATTTTTAGAATATTACTTTTGTTATAATCTTTATTTTTCATGTATTTTATGGGTTTTATAGTAATAGACAGTAGTTGATATTATCTTATTACTAAAAATTTGTGCGTTCTGTTTGTTTAAAAAAAATTCAGTCAAGTTGATAGCACTCATAATTTTTAAAATATTAATTATATTTTATTCTTCATGTATTTGGTAGCTCCCACATTATAATGCTTAAATTCTGGTGACAGTTATTGGTAGTATTTTACCATTGAAAATTTATCGGTTTGGCTGAGATGAGAGCGAATGATAAATACTTCCTTTCAATCTTTATTGTTTGGCCTTTTTTTTTTTGTTGGGATAATTACATCTACATACCCTGAATAATAATCCCTTTAATTCACACCTCTAATTCACATTCAAAGTGATCACCTGCAACACTTCCTTTCGTTGCTGTGGGTGACAAGTTTACCATAGGTAACTTGATTTGATGATATGGCTAATACTAAGGACAACTGCAGCTGTCTGACACGGTCAGTGACTGTTCGACACATCAGCTTGGTCTCACTAGCTGTTGGTAGAACTTAGCTACTGTGTTGACTAGTCACTGACTGTGTTGGACAGTCGTGGCTGTCCGTAGCATTCCTTTAATAATATTTCTATTATGTTTGGTAAAAAAAGAAAGAAAATCAGAGGGATGGAATGAGAGGAGGGAAGAGAGGAGAATGCTTGGAAGGATTGGGGGTTTAGTAAAATGAAAATAAAATTGGCAAGTTAACAATGGCTAGTTTAATCTGTATGGAAAGTAGGACCGATAAAGAGGATAAAGTTTACAATGTTAGTGTATCAAATTAAACTGTTATCTTTGGTCTAAGGTAAGCCATTCACGCTGAGACTATTGATAAAAATCGAATCATTGACCTTTTAAAGGGAGACCAAGAGTCTTGACTAGTTGGCTTAATCCAGTGATTAACTCTTATTTATTTATTTATTTTGTGTTCATTCTAACCAAACATAGACTTAGGAAACTAGTTACTTAATTAAAAGCACTAGCTAGATAATAGGAAGCATATTAATAGATGGGGGCTGGATAAAAGCAAAGCCTAGTTTCAAGTTTCCATGAATAAGAAAAAAGACAAATTCAAACAGGCTTATTTGTGTTTGCCCAATTACAGCTAGGTGGTACAAGAACACAAGATAATAGAATGCATATTAATAGAGACATGCAGAGCCTAGTCGCGTGTTTCTACGAATAAGAAAAAAACAGACAAATTCAAACATATATGTATATATAGAATATATATCCCTATTTATTTGATGCAATCCAGTTAACAAAGACTTGGTACAGCTTGGTGGTTTAATTTTAGACACCACCCTCTTGTCAAACCAAGCATGAAACTCCCATATTTAAGCATCTTGCCAGGCCTCGTCTCAGTTATGCAATCTCAATCTCCACCCAGAACTGCCACCAGCTCCTCATCCACCTCTGCCGCCACCGCTCACCATTTTTTTTCCTGCAACCATGTCAGCAAAAATGCTCAAAAGTAACCGCCAAGACGTTTTTCTAATCACTTTCATCTCCCTCCTCATCATTATCCACCTTCCCTCAACCAATGCAGAGATCACAACCGTGACAATCTCCTCCGACTCCCGCCCAACCATCCGCTTTAACAACTTCTGTTTCAGTACCACCGGCCATATCTCCATTGCCCTTTCCAATGTCTCCGTCACCACCACCTCCGCCGCCCCCATAAACTCCTCCCGCCTCGGCTTCTATCTTTCTAGGCTAGAAGTCCTCGAATATTATGGCATACAACCCTTTGAAGATGGTAAAACTTGCATCACCGAAACCCCCAACCTCATCCCCGGCGCTTTCGATCCCATCGCCACCTTCGCAGAACTCTCTCCCCCTCCACAATCCTCCATCAATAAAACCTTGTCTGCCCCAAAACCCCAAAGTTACGGCATTTATTTTGCCAATTGCGAGCCAAAAACCTCTGTTTCAATGCATGTACGCATTGAAACCTTCAACATTGATGAAGATGGGGAAAAAAACTATCTTCAAAATGGCGAAACGCAATTACCAGCTATTTTCTTTGGCTTCTCAATCTTTTACGTTTTGTTTCTAGTAATTTGGATCTGTGTATGCTGTTGGAGAAGATCTTCTGTTTACAAAATACATTTGTTGATGGCCGCGTTGCTTTTGATGAAATCTTTGAATTTGCTTTTCGCATCAGAGGATAAACAGTTTATTAATGCCACGGGAACGCCTCATGGTTGGGATATATTGTTTTATACATTTCACTCCATCCGAGCCCTACTGTTATTTACTGTAATTATGTTGATCGGGACTGGATGGTCATTCTTGAAGCCATTTTTGCAAGAGAATGAGAAAAAGTGGTTAGCAATTGGCATAACCCTTCAAGTTTTCACTAATATTGCTTACGTTTATATTGGTGAAGAAAGCGGCCCATTTGCCAAATACTATTCATATTGGGTTGGGGCATTCGTGGTTACTTATATCGTGTGCTGCTACGTGGTTCTGGCCCCAATTCTGCTGTCGATTAAGTCACTGAAGGAAGCGGCAAAGGCAGATGGAAAGGCTGCGAGGACTTTGGAAAAGATGAGACTTTTTAGGAATTTCTACGCGTGGGTTTTTTTCTACGAGTTTAGTACTATGACGGTGAAATATGTTTTTACTGTGGATGCTAGCACTGGCACTCGTGCTTCTATGGGTACTTGTAGTTTACTCTGGACGGACGATGCATTTCAAGAATCTGCAGCCGTTTTGTTTTATGTTGTGATGTTTTTTATGTTTCGGCCTATGGAACATAACGGCTACTTTGTTCTTCATGATGAAGAGGAGGAAAGTGCTGCCCTAGCTATCATTCGGAGTTCTGAGTTCGAAATGGTTTGATATTTGGTCTTTTGGGGAAGACCCTTTGGTGCTTATGATCACATTGTACACATCTCTAGTTTTTCCCCTAATGCTTTAACATTAAATATATGCTTAGAAGAGTTATTAAGTATTCATTGTTTGTGAAGACAACATGTTAGGATCTTCTTTGTTCAATGTGAAATCAGGTTAATTTCTATCTTGTGCTTTCGGATATGCATACAACGGATGACACGATCAATACAATTTCTGAGTCAATGTTGTTTTATGGGAACCATACCACAATTCACTTGGGACTTTCTTGAGGGTTGCAACCTGGTTTTCTTTAATTCCAACATCCCAATACCTTAGAAGCAAATAGAATTGTCTGGTTTCGGGAAGGTGCATGGGTGGTCTTAGTTTCACAAAATAGGTTGAAAATTTTCAAATTGCATGTCTCAAAATTGTTGAATTAAGATATAGGCCGCCGGTTAAAGCATTATATGGTAAGACAAGAAGGTCATTACCATGTACCAGCAGTTCATCCAATACATCGTGCATATATACGCCTGTACAAAAAATTGATTTTTTGCTACGGAAAAAACTGTCTCTAAAAGTTAATGTGTCGCGATGGTAGTCAATGGCAGCAGCCTTTAGGGACGGGAATTTGACTTGTCGCTAAAAGGTATCACGTCATGGCTTCTCTCTTCCTGCTACTCAAAATTAAACGAGTGTCATGTGGCTAACATCTTTCAAGAATTCTTCTGATGGAATCAAGTCGCCTTGGCAAGAAACTGATCAAAGCTAATAACTTTGCCACACAACATTGGTTTCTATAATTCAAATGATGTTACCCAAAGGTTTTCTGTATTAATGGCAGGGGCGGACCGACGCCTTTTCCTGATCCAATTAAAAATAAATTTTGTCGACTAAAATCAATACTTATTTTAAATTTTTTTTTAACCCAACTTAAATTCATATCTATCTAAAATACATCAAAAATAGCATAAGACCTAAAAATATTCTCTCTTAGCTCAAAAATTAGTTGAGATGAAGAAGGATATTACATACACTCTAATTAACTTGAAAAAACTATTTAAAAAATATAATTATATATACTTTTGTCAATATAAGGAATACCAAAGGTCTAATCTGCACAACTCTCTTTCTCGCCTTCTAACGCTTATGTGTTTAGAAGTTTAAATTCTCACAATACACACTCTCTCTCTTGCTCTTAGATCTTTAGAAGCTTTTTTTTTTTTTTTAATCATAACCTATCACTTAACAACTCTTTAAAAGGAGAAGTTAAGTGTAGGTATATAAAGATATCCTCGAGATATTTAGAAGTTTAAACTCTCACAATACACATATAGACACGTGCGCGCACACACACACACACTCTCTCTCTCTCTCTCTCTCTCTCTCTCTCTCTCTTACAAAGACAAAAGTTTCAAACTAAAAAATCAATTAGTAAATCTCACCGATAATATCATCAAATGACTTGTTGATGTAATATTTTTGTATTTTTATATTGATTGATTTTTGTTTGAACAAAGTATAATTTTTTTATTGTTTGTGGGTTTATGAGTAGCTGTTACTTTTTTGGTTGAATCATTAATTTTTATTATGTTAATCGAATTTTTGATAAATACTTCACCAAAAACTAATTTTTATTGAATGGTTAAATCCATTGTGACTCAGTGAATACTCCATTGAAAAGAGAGAAAAATAAAATAAATAATAATTTTTTATCTCCAAAAAAAATCAAATTTAAGTAAAAAATTTACACTAGTATTAAAAATGTAAAAATTCTCATTTAAAATTTTCGCTTTAGGAGTATTTTCCGCCTTCACTGGAAAAAATTCCTGAGTCTGCTACTGATTAATGGGGTGCATAAATAAACCGCATAGCCAGTGAACTAATTCAACCCATCTCGGGGACGTTTATATATGTGAGTCAGTATTTAATAGTATTAGAGTGCCCATAAAAATTTGAATTCTTTTGTGGATTACTCTTGGATTGCTATAAAAAAAAATTCAACCCAGCTTTGGTAAGTTAAGTTTGTTCGGTTCTAGTGAAAGGTTAGTTTGATTTTGACTCCAAAAATTCTAGAATCAACGAATTTGTTTTGGTTCTCAATTTGGTCATTGGATAATTCGAACCTACCGCTTAACATATTTTTTTAGTTTTGCGTTTTTTTACTCTATAAGCCTAACAAGCAAAAAGCAAAACATTTTATGCTTTTTTCAATTTTGCTTTTTTTTTTTGAGCCTGCGTTTTTACACACACAAAAAAAAAAAAAAAAAAAAATCTTACCAACATAATTGCTTGCAAAATTGCATTTACATTCATATTTTTAAAATATTACTCCCATTATGATATTTACTCTTCATCTATTTGGTAAACCCTACATTATAATGTTTAAATTTGATGAAAGTAATTGCCTAATTGGTATTACTTTATTATTAGGCAATTACTTTATTACCCAGTTAGTAGGTAGCTCTCATATTTTTAGATACTACTTTCGTCCGAATTTTTACTCTTCATATATTAGTTCGGTCCCACACTGGATTGCTTAATTCCTGATGATAGTAGTTGGTACTAGGTTATCTATGTGTAACTTGCTTTGAAAATATTTCTACTATGTTTGGCAAAAAGAGAAGGAAAATAAGAGGGACGGAATGGGAGGAGGGAAGAGAGAATAACGCTTGGAAGGATTGGGAGTTGACTTCATATTGTTGGTAGCAAGAAAGAAAATTAATATGGTATCTTTTATAGTTACAGCCTATTTTCTTCTATGTTAATGAGGGTGCACAAATAAATCGTCTAAACTGCAAACCAATTTAACCCAGCTTTCATGGGTTGGGTCTGTTTAGTTCCATTTTGTGTTTAAAGGGCGCGACTTTGCTGCGGTCTTTAAATGTGCTGTTGGTCCGATCAACAACGTGGTCCGGTGATTAATTGCCGTGTGGAACTACAGCATAATGTGCATCTCACCGAATTACAACTATCTACCGCTACTTTTTTGGATTTTTTTTCCCTGTTTAATAGTTTCCCTTTTCCCAATTCTAACATGCTGTTTTTTTCTCTCTCTTCACTCACTCAAAGAAAAGTACAAAAGAAAGCTGGACTGCACCTGCATTTCAATGGCAGATATAATGCTAAATCCACAAATGGTGGTTGTTTATAAATCTCATATATTTTTTGTAACGAAGGTTCTGCCTCATTATAATTACTAGTGCATCAAATGTCAAAATAATATATCACAACTCAACAAATTAACATGCAGAGCTGTATTGCTAAATTGTCTTGTACGACACAGTATGATGAGAGAAAAAGGTTTGAAAGAGAGAAGTTTTATACATAGCTAGAGAATGCCTAGAAAGCTGAGAATATGGTTGGGGCTTCTTTGCCCCCCTCTTTGGCAAAAAATAAATAGGAAAATATAAAACATAATACCCATAAAGCTTCTATACATGAGAGAGAGAAGTTTTATAGAGAGAGAAAGAAAAAAAATATAGGAGAAGAGAGGAGAGAGGGGTTGAAATTGGAAAGCCATTAATTAACTGAGGAGAGAGAAATAATACTGCAGAGTTGTAGACTATAAACTGCAGAAGAACTGAGGAAGTCTTAAGATTTATAATTTGGTGAGATGCACATAATACTGTAGTTCCACACAACAAATAATCACTGGACCACGTTGTTGACCGGACCAACAACACATTTAAAGACAGTAGCAAAGTGGCGTCCAGTGTTTAAAAGTTCTAGAACCATCAAAATTGTTTCGGTTATCAGTTTGGTGACTCGATAATTCGAACTGAACCCTAGAAATATAGTTTTTAACATAGTTTTGTATGTAAAATAGTACACTTAACATGTGTAAGGATCATTTGTCTAACTATGTTTATTTCAAAACGTTTACGCTCGATCATTACACTTATTACTATTTTATATATTAATATGCATTTTTTAATAAATACGTCAAGTCTCGTGCAATACAATTAGACCTTTGGGGGTAACAATTTAAATTTTCTCATGTTTTGTTGGTTTCGTTGTGTGCTATAAAGGAAAGATGCTCCTGCCTCGTTTCTATTCCTTTCCCTTAATCTCCTCTTCCACGCAACCAATTTTTTTTTTTTTTTAATCCGTTTGAGAAGGAGCCCAAAGTTTACTATTTCTTTTAACAAACTTAAATCTAGATCCTATATGCTCACATACCATTTTCTTTTCTTTACATAGAGAATAAAGAATAAAATGTTATGAAATGTTGATTGGTAGATGACCTTCACGTGTTTGTAACCTACTCTTATATTTGTTTATATAAACGGAAGAGAGAAAGAGAGAAGAGGAGAAGAAAAAAACAAAAAAAGGAGAGAAAGAACAGAAAGAGAAAGAGAAAGAGATTGAAAGAGAAAGAGAGAGAGACTGAAAGAAAGAGAGAGAGATACGGAAAGAAAGAGAGAGATAGAAGAGAGAAAAAAGAGAGAGAAAAGAGAGAAAAGAAGAAGAAAAGAAAAGAAAAGAAAATAAAAAGTAAATAGTGTAGATAACTTATTTAAATTCTGTTGTCTTTAGTTTATATCTTACGAAAAAAATACATACTTGGGTGATCAAGAAGATCTATCCTCATAGTTCCAGAAGAACTATTTCATTATTATTTGACAGTTCTAGAAGAATTAATTTTCTTATATACTGTGTTTTAATATTTTGTTTGCTGCAAATTCATTTAGTTTATAACATAAAATTAGCAACTTAGCACTAACTAGTTTAATCAAGACTCACAAATACAATGACGAATAAAGTTTACAATATCAGTGCATTAAATTAAACTCATTATCCCTTCTCATTCTAACCAAACATAGACTTAGGAATCTTGTTGCTTAATTGGAAACACTAGATAGCTTAATTGAGAAATACACTAGATAATCAAAAAATATAACCAGGATGCATATTTAAAACAAAAAATTAATAGCTAATTACAAAATTGCCAGCTTAGTCGCATTCTGTACAAAAATTTTAAAAGAATAACATTTTTCTTAAATTATTAATAGCTAATGCAGAGCTTAGTCGCATGTTTCTATGAATAAGAAAAAAAGACAAATTCAAACAGGCTTATTTGTGTTTGTCCAAATATTTGGTACAGCTACGCGGTAATAACACAAGATATATAATAGAATGTGTATTAATAGAGATATCCAGAGCCTAGTTGCATGTTTCTATGAAAAAGAAAAAAATGAAAAATCCAAACATACAGATATATATATACAGGTATATATAGAATATATATCCCTAGTTATTTGATGCAGTCCAGTTAACACAGAATTTGGTACGGCTTGGTGGTTTAATTTTAGACACCAGCCCCTGTGAAAACCAAGCATGAAACTCCCACATTTAAGCATCCCCCGGCATCTTGCATCCAGGCTTCGCCTCAGTCATGCAATCTCAATCTCCACCCAGAACTGCCACCACCTCCTCATCCGCCTCTGCCGCCGTCACCCACCATCTTTTTTCTGCATCCATGTTAGCAAAAATGCTCAAAAGTACCCGCCACGACGTTTTTCTGATCACTTTCCTCTCTCTCCTCGTCGTTATCCACCTTCCCTCAACCACCGCAGAGATCACAACAGTGACAATCTCCTCCGACTCCCGCCCAATAATCCGTTTAATAAATTCTGTTTCACTAGCACTGGCCATATCTCCATTTCCCTTTCGAATGTCTCCGTCACCACCACCTCCGCCACCCCAATAAACTCCTCCCGCCTAGGTTTCTTTCTTTCTAAGATAGAGTTCCTTTCGTATTATGCCATACAACCCTTTGAAAATGGTAAACTTGCATCACTGAAACCCCCAACCTCAAGCCCGGTGCTTTCGACCCCATCGCCACCTTTGGAGAACTCTCACCCCCTCCACAGTCCTCCCTCAACAAAACCTTTTCCTCCCCAAACCCATAAACTGTGGCATTTATTTTGCCAATTGCGAGCCAAAAACCTGTGTGTCGATGCAGGTACGCATTGAAACCTTCAACATTGATGAAGATGGCAAAAAAAACTATCTTCAAAATGGCGAAACAAAGTTGCCAGCTATTTTCTTTGGCTTCTCACTCTTTTACGTTTTGTTTCTAATAATTTGGATCTACATATGCTATCAAAGAAGTTCATCTGTTTATAAGATACATCTATTGATGGCCGCGTTGCTTTTGATGAAATCTTTGAATTTGCTTTTTGCATCGGAGGGTAAACAGTTTATTAATGCCACGGGAACGCCTCATGGCTGGGACATATTGTTTTACACGTTTCACTCCATCCGGGCCCCGCTGTTATTTACGGTAACTATGTTGATTGGGACTGGATGGTCATTCTTGAAGCCATTTTTGCAAGACAATGAGAAGAAGTGGTTAGCAATTGGCATAACCCTTCAGATTTTTGTTAATATCGCTTATGTTTATATTGGTGAAGAAAGCGGGCCAATTGCCAACTACTATTCCTATTGGGTTGGGGCATTCGTGGTTGCTTATATCGTGTGCTGCTACGTGGTTCTGGCCCCAGTTGTGCTGTGGATTAAGTCACGGAGAGAAGCGGCAACGGAAGATGGGAAGGCTGCGAGGACTTTAGAAAAGATGAGACATTTTAAAAATTTCTACATATGGGTTATGTTCTACGAGTTCCTTACAGCGATGATGAAATCTGATTTTTCTACGGATGCTAGCGCTGGTACTCAAGCTTCTCTGGGTGCTTGTAGTGTACTGTGGATGGATGATGCATTTCAAGAGTCCGCAGCTGTTTTGTTTTATGTAGTGATGTTTTATATGTTTCGGCCTATGGAGCATCGCGGCTACCTTGTTCTTCATGATGAAGAGGAGGAAAGAGCTGCCCTGGCTAGCATTCGGAGTTCAGAGTTCGAAATGGTTTGAAGTTGGCCTTTGGGGGAAGATCTTTGGTGCTTATCACATTGTAGACATCTCCAGTTTTTCCCCCAGTGCTATAATATTATATATATGCTTAGAAGAGTCACTAAGCATTCATTTTTTATGAAGACAAACATATTAGGATCTTCTTTGTTCAATGTGAAATCAGGTTAATTTCTGTCTTGTGCTTCTGTGGTTTTGGATATGCATGCAATGGATGATACAATCAATTCAATTTCTTAGTCACCATTGCCTTATGCATGGGAACCATACCACAATTCACTTGGGGCTTTTTCTTGAGTGTTGCAACCTGGTTTTGTTTAGTTCGACATACTAATACCTTAGAAGCAAATAGAATTTGGCTATTTTTTTGGTACGCGAAACCAAAAGCAATCAGAGGAGACAATCAAGTACACTAAAACGATAATTACTAATGCGTCCACAGATTGACTATAATTTTATATTGGATTGAGGAGTTCGCAGCGCAGCTCAACTTATGCTTATAGGGAAGGTGGGTGGTCTTAATTTCACAAAATTGGTTTTGAAACTCACACGTCTCAAAATTGTTGAATTAAGATATAGGCTGCCGGTTAAGCATTATATGGTAGGACAAGAAGTGCCAGCAGTTCCCCCAATACATTGTGTAATACAAAACAATTGATTTTTCCGACAGCACAAACAGTCACTAAAAGTTAATCAACCGTCACAAATACGGTGGGCGATGTTACTTTACCTACAGAGTGTTGACGGTCAGCAGCCTTTAGCGACGGTAATTTCACCGTTCCTAAAAGGCATCAGAAATTTCACCTTTCTCAGCGCTGATAAATAAGCTATATCCAGATGAACTCTCCCAAGTTTAGGGTAGCTGTAGCAGAAATAACTTACCATTTAGAACCAGTTTTTAATTAGGGTCTAATCTGGAGCTAGACTCATAAGTTGACGAGGAGAGGATCCAAATCTACGATGCTTAATTTGAGCCATGAAATGATATGTTAAGTAGGACAAAAATACCAACCGGAAAGTAATACTCCTACTTTTAGGTATTACTTCAGTTTATTTTATCTTTTATTTATTTGATGATTCTTCTATTATAAAGTTTAACTTTGAGTTATGATAGTTGAACGGTATATGTGGTGTATGGATGGTTCACCAGACGCTTGTGTTGGTTCCAGCTGGCCAAAGGGAGTAATGCATCGAAACCGTAGAGCATTGCTTGAAGTTTCGATATTCAATAAAAAATGAGGAGAGTGGTTAGTCTAATGGTAGTGGTGTCATGTTATCTTTTTAATTTTTTTTTTTGATCACCATGGATATTGTTAATACTTAATAGCCTCAACCATTTAATTAAGGTACTTTCACAACACAGATATGGGTAGTGTTAACAATGATCCTTACCAAACTCTTTGCCCCACCTGTTGACTGAGGGCAGCTTCCTACCTCTTCTTCTAGTGAAACAAGGGACAAATCGATAGCCCATATAAATGGAAAAATTATACAGAATTTCTGTATAAGGTGATGTGATTGAATTAGATACATAATTCCTTTCTCACGGATCTTTCTCATTCTTAGACAAGTGAGTTGGTACCACATTCATTCATCAAGATGAATCTGTGTCCTTCATCTAGAGTAAGAAAATGGGATGTGAAATTATGATAACGTTACTCTTGAGTTAGGATTTTCACTTTAAAATAAAAGAATCGATGTTCTTTCACAATATTTTTTTTATAGAAACTTCTATCAAAATGAAGAGGCGATAACATATTTATTATTAAGAACTGTCATAATGTTACCCTAATGTGTTATATATTAGTGAGGTGCATAAATATACCGTATAGCCAGGGAGCCAATTTAACCGAGCTTTCATAAGTGAAGTTTGTTTGGTTATAGTGGAAGATTAGTTTGATTTTGAATCCAAAACTTCTAGGATCGACAAATTTGTTTCGCTTCTCAACTCGGTCATTGGATAATTCGAACCTACCCGGTATATATTGTTTTACAAACTTTTATATGTAGTATAGTATAATTAACTTATCTAAATAACATATGTTTAACTGTATATATTTTATGTAAAAACTTCTGCACACAATCATCACACATAATAAATCCTTATGATTTTACATTAAAAATAGTTCTAATGAATATGCCAAGTCTTGTACAATACAATTAGACCACCGAATTGACTCGAACAATTCAAATTTTCTCAGGTCGTATTGGTGTCATTTGCGCTCGAAGGGAAAGACGCCTCTTCTTCTTTTCTATTCTCTTCCCCGATACCCCTCCTTTTTTTTCCTCTTGAGAAAGTTTATTATTTCTGGTAAGGAATTTATATCTAAAAGCTATCTACATCACATACCTTTTTCGTAATGATGTATCATATTTTATTATCAGTGTATTAAAATTAAACTTTTATATTTTTATTTTAACTAAACTTAGATTTAGGAATCATTTTACTTAATTAGAAACACAAGATAAAATTATGTATATTAATAGAGACATGCAGAGCCTAGTCGCATGATCTGATGAATGAGAAAAAAGACAAAATTCAAACATAGAAAGGCAATCCAGTTAATAGGCTTATTTGTGTTTGTCCAAATACGGACTTGGTACAGCTAGGTGGTAAGAGCAAAGGATAATAGAATGTATATTAATAGAGAGACATGCGGAGCCTAGTTACATGTTCCTATGAACAAAAAGTAAAGACAAATTCAAAAAATTATATATATATATACACACGTAAATAGTATGTGTATCCCTGTATATTTGATGCAATCCAATTAATAGAGACTTGGTACAGGTTGTTGGTTTAATTTTGGACCCTTTCTCAAATCAATCATGAATAGCCACCACCCAGAACTGCCAGTCTGATTTGATGCAATCCAATCATAATTTTGGACCCATATTAATATTTAACATTGTACAGCTTCTCATTCAAGAAATCTCAATCGCCACCACCCAGAACTGCCAGTCTGCCACCACCTCCTCATCCACCTCTGCCGCCATTGCCCACGGCCACAATCCTTTTCCTACGTCCTTATTAGCAAAAATGCTCAGAAGTACATGCTATGACATTTGTCTAATTACTTTCTTCTTCCTCCTCCTCATTGTCCAACTTCCCTCCGCCACTGCATAGATCACCGCCGTGAAAGTCTCCTTCGACTGCCGCCCAACCATTCGCTTTACTAACTTCTGTTTCACTCACACCGGACATGTCTTCGTTGCCCTTTCCAATGTATCCATCACCACCACCCCAACAAACTTCTCCCGCCTCGGTTTCTTCCTTTCCACCCTAGAGGTCTCCTTATATTACACCATAGAAGATGGCAAAAACTTGCATCACCCTAAGCCGCCACCTCAAACCTGGTGTCTTCCACCCCATCGCCACCTTTGGAGAACTCTCTCCCCCTCCACTATCCTCCCTCAACAAAACCTTCTCCATCCCCAAACCGGCCGACTATGGCATCTATTTTTCCAATTGCGAGCCAAATACCTCTGTCTCGATGCAAGTCCTCATTGAAACCTTCAACATTGATGAAGATGGCAAACAAGACTATCTTCAACGCGGCGAAACAAAAATACCAACTATTTTCTTTGGCTTCTCACTCTTTTATTTGTCGTCTCTGGTGATTTGGATCTATTTATGCTATTGGAGAAAAAGATTCGTTAACAAAATACATTTGTTGATGGTCGTATTGCTTTTGATGAAATCTTTGAATTTGCTTTTTGCGGCAGAAGATAAACACTTTGTTAAGGTCACCGGAACGCTTCATGGGTGGGACATATTGTTTTATACGTTTCATTCTATTCGGGCCCTGCGGTTACTTACGGTAATTATGTTGATAGGGACAGGATGGTCATTCTTAAAGCCATTTTTATAAAAGAATGGGAAGAGGTGGTTAACAATCGGCATAGCCCTTCAGGTTTTTGTTAATATTATTTATGTTTTCATTAGCGAAAACGGACCATTTGGCAACAACTATTTGTGCTGGGTTTTGGCATTTGTGCTTGTTTATATCGCGTGTTATTTCGTTGTTCTAGCCCCAGTTGTGTTGTCAATTAAGTCGTTGAGGGAAATGTCAAAGGCGGATAGGAAGGCTGCGAGGACTTTGGGAAAAATGAGACTTTTTAGAAAATGTGTTTATTCCTACGAGGTTGCTACAATATCGATGAAGTATTTTTTTGCTTTTCTGCTGACGAGGGCCTTTGTGATTTTCTGTGGGTGGATGATGCATTTTCAGTCTGCAGCTGTTTTGTTTTATGTCGTAATGTTTCTTATGTTTAGGCCTATGGAACAAAATGGGTACTTTATTCTTCACGATGAAGAGGATGAAAGGGCTGCCCTGGCTATCATTCGGAGTTCAGAGTTCGAAATTATTTGAAGTGGGTTTCTCAAAAGAAGTACTATTCGAATTTCTGCAATATGGTATCAATCGTTTATTAAGACAACCTATTTGGTTCTTCTGTTTCATGTGAAATCTGGTTTTTTTATATATTCTTGATCTTTTGTAGTTTTGGATATGTATACGATGGATGACACAATCCAAACAATTTCTTATTCAACATTGTTTTATGGGAACCACACGTACCATTCACTTGGGACAAAAATCTTAATATGTGAATGTTGTGGCTGGCTGATTATGTACAGTCCTCTATCATTATGGCTGTCGACGTCCTTAATGATAATATAATCGAATAAAGCCCTACACGCAATGTGACTGTTGATGTCTTTAATCATAATTAAGAGCATCATGATGAATATTTTATTTTTAAAGTAAATAATTTTTATTCAATCATATTATTCTGGTGAGAAATTATGTTTGTTTAGCATTACCTATTTCATATATATAAATGGAATCCAGTCGCCTTTCTTGGGAGCTAGGTGCAGCAAGAAACTGAAAGCTGATAAATAAGCAGACTATCCAAACTTCAGGGTAGCTGCAGCAGAAAAATCTTCCATATACAACTCGGTTTTAGGGTCGAATCCGGAGCTAGCCTCATGAGTTGATACCTTGTGCGTACAAGGATATGCTATGTTGAAAATTTTTTGACACTATTGATTTTGGGTACTGTTGTATATGTCCGTTGTAACTTTTACCATTGTTTATTTTACGAGTCTCCCACGACCGCGTCATAAAGTGAGGTGAATGCAATATATAGTGAAAATGTTGAATAAATGAGTGGTTTGAAGAAGGACAAACAAAAGGTAAAGATACATGCATATATGCCAGAATTCATCAGAAACTCACCAAAATCATAGAGCATTGAATTAGGGTTCCAAAAATGAGTGGGTTCCAATTTCATATATCAATGAGGATTCTAGATGAGAAACTATGAGTAAGATTAATCCTCATTGAATTAAGGTTTTCATTTTAAAATAAAATGCCATCAAAATAACTCTTGATTATAAATGTATAATTTCTTTGTTAAGATTTTTGATTTGATAAATATTAGCAATTAATCACTAACCTGTGGGGTCGTGGGTAACATTTATATGGGTGGAACCCTACACTTAAATTAGAGTACAAGACAAGTGGAGACAAAGAGAGAGGTCGATCATATGTCCAGGCCATAACTTGGTGGTCAAATAACCATGGACTTCAATGCCATTGACGGTAGTCGGTTAGATTTTATGCTAAGCATAAGGTATGACGTTGGATCCATTCTTATGATTCTTCTTGTTAATAATTATTCATGCAAATATATAAAATTTACATGATTCGTGTGTATAATAGCTTTATACGAACTTGAAGATCAAATGTTAAGGCACAGACAAAAAACCCAAAAGAAAAAAAAGACGTCAATCCCTCTTGAATGGTAGGGTGAAAAGTAGGGGTGGACATTAAGTGGGCTGGGTTGAGTTTACGCAAAAATTTTTTTCATTGGGCCCAAAAACAAATTCTAAGTCCACCCAATTAAAAAAATTGCATTTTCAAGCCCGTACAAGCCTGCCCATTTAATATAAAATTTGTTTAATATATAATTTTTTTCTCTATAAATAATGTTAAATAACATAAAATTCAATCACATATACATAGATATAATATTAAAATAAAAAATATATTATTTTATATATTTTCGGGTCGGGCTAGACTTTAAAGACAATTCTCAAGCCCGTCCATTAAACTAATCGAGTCTAAAAATAATTTTTAAACCATATAATTTATGAACTAATCTTGGACAGGCTTACTGAGCTCTTGGCCCCTGACCACCCCTAGTAAGAGGTAGAGTTTTGAGGTGAAAGAAAGGGTTCTGAGAGCGTATTGTTGCCCACAAGCAACTAAGCACATGTTACAAGTTCAATCTTTTGATACTCTAAAAGATAGATAGTTAATCGAAACAAATGAAAATTTTACTATATTGATTAGCCTCTAAGGCGCTCAAGGTATGACTATTTAAGAAGCAGTTATTTAGTGTTCTCGAGTAAGATTAAGAGAGTGTTTGAATATATCTTATTTAGTAGTTTATGACTTATATTTATGATTTTTTTAAAATGTGTTTGACTAAATAATTTAAAAAAATAATTTATGTCTAATTACATTTTTTTAAAAAAATTATTTTTAAAAAATAATTCATAACTTATAATTTATAACTTATAAGTCAACCAAACACCTTCTAACTGCTCTAACAAGTCCCACAATTATGTGCTGAACATTTGGGTCTTGTCATTATATATTGCAGTCTGCCGCCTCTAACAAAAGAAGCACTGAAGAGGAATTCATTTTTTACCAAAGTTTTTTTTGTTTTTGTTTGCATTAACAAAATCAAACGCGTAGTCCCCTTTTACTTTGTTGTGAACTTGTGATGCTAAACATTTCTGGCCTTTTGTTAAAGACACGGGTGACGATGAATGTTATGTTCCTCATCACCACAATTCATTTTTTATATTTTTTTTGTTGGTTAGCCTTTTGATTTTCTTCAAGAATTTAACTCTTATCGAGTGTAAAAATTAGTTGTAAAATTTTTTAATACCTTACTTCTGATGTGGATAATCAGTTTTGACCTAATAAAAAACGAGACTAGTTGAGGTCCGTGTGCATACACTCCTTACTTGCTGAATAAAAAAAAAAAAGAGAGTTTTTGTGTGGTACAGTGAATTGCACAAATTTTAAAATTAGTCGAAATAATCACAAATTGACCCCGAACACCCAATTAGCAAAAAAATAAAATAAAAGAGTTAAGCACAGTGATAAACCCTGGTTTCTATTTGCAGTTACACTAAACAATTAACTAAAGTTAGTTCAAATTGCATAATCAATGGTCTAATGGGGATTCCCAGAAATCACCCTTCCAAAGATTACTGAGCTGATAATTATGATTGCCTTCTACAATTCAAACGACGTCGTCGTCAATCACTATGGTACCTGCACCCAATTTCAAACGCAGTTTCAAAAAGCAATAATGAGAAAGCAAACCAAAGACCCGTTTTGAAATGAAAGTCCAAACCAATCAAAAAGGGAAAGTTTTCTATTCAACTCTCTCTCTCTCTCTCTCTCTCTCTCTCTCTCTCTCTCTCTCTCCTCTTAAAAAATTCTTCTTTCACTAAACTCTCACACTCTTTCAGTTTCTATTCTTACTGGGAAAGTAGTTTTCTTGTGATTCCCAGCTTTCTATCCCTGTCCTCCACCAGATCTTTTGTCTTTAGTTTCCCCACCGCAGAGCTCTTTCATCCCTCCCTACTTCAGGTGCTCTCTCTCTCTCTACAGTTTTATATATAAGTTCGAATTATTTTTATATATGGGTATTAGTGATCTGTATTAGTTTGTATGAATTGCACTGAATGGCATTGAAAATTTAGGTAATAGTGATCTTATTTGCCATCGTAAGCTAGCTTCGTGTTGAGGTAAATGTTTTTGTAAGTTATACACAATCTCTTTGGATGTAAGTAATATAGCTGGTAGTATCGATTAGAATACTGGGGATTTCGACGTAAATGTTCGATAAAAGTTAGATTAACTTATGAAAGGTCAAAAAGTATACACGGTTGCTTGTTTTTGGAGGTACCCAGTTGAGGAATTGAATTGGGGTTGCTTGAATTTGTACTATGTGTATGCAAGAGAAGTGCAATTGTCAAACGGAGCACATGGTTTGTTGCTTTGCTTGATTATGGACTCATTTGTGGAGGGTTATGGCTGTGGAACCACATGTGATTTGGTGTCCTTTGAATAAATCCATTGACTTCTCAAGCATTGGTACTTTCTGGTATTGAGTATAAGAGTTGATGAAGGCTTTACTTTGAGCTTTTGATTTTTACACTTCTGATCTGGATTTTAAGAGGAACTGAGAGTTGGAGATTTGAGGGATTGGGATAATATTGGGCTAACAGAGTCTAATTCCCAGAGACTGAATGTTCTTTATGTGAAGGAAAGAAAAAGGAAGCAGGGAACCCAGTAGCATTGTCTCCAGGTGGATTTAATTGTCTTGGCTCTACGCAGAATCCTGCATTTTGTTTGATGATATTAGCTTTCTGATGCAATTGCACTTGGGTAGCAAGTTTGGGTTGTGATTAGTCTCATCTGAAGCATCATGAGCATGTTCAACTCCAAAAGATTTATTCACTTATGCTACATTTCATATTGCTATGCCATTATAAATTTGTTTTAATTATTAATAATTTATACACCATTATAAATTTGTTTTAGTTATTAATAGTTGATATACCAGTATTAGTTTGTTTTAATCATTTATTTTTTGTACTGGGTATTTTATCAGAGACATTCCTTTCTGTATATTTACTTGAAAATTTCATACGGTCTCACAGTCTCAACATATTATTTTTTCATCTGAAAGTCTCCCTCTTAACAATGCATCCTGGTTACCTCAGGTCTTATCTTCCTGCCATGAGGGTCTTTCTTCTTTTCTGAACGAGTGACCTCCCTCAATTTGCTGAGCAATGCACAATTACTCTTCCGGCTTCTTTTGTTGTGCATATAAAATCAGAAGATTGTAAATAAAATGGGAATCCTTGGACGCAGGTCTGGAACTTCGGGTGATTTTTATTATTGGATTGAGCTGAAGTTACTAATATTATTCATAATAACAACTCTAGTTTATGTCACATTAGCCTCTTGTTGGCTGCAGTGGAATTGTTCGAAAACCCAATGCATCTATGAGGCTCATTGTAACGACTTTTGTTGGAGTTGCTTTTGGCTTCTTGATAGGAGTATCATTTCCGACACTATCATTAATGAAGGTGCACAAAATATGCTCTTTCCTGGCCAATTATTTTTTATATTTCCTCTTCCTCTCTATGTATGTCAATGGTTATGCTCCTTGTTAATTTGATCTATTCTGTTCAGATTGCATGATGAAGTTTTTTACTTTTTTTTTTCTTTTGCATCCAATTTTGTCAGCTGAATCTCCCATCCAGCCTTCTTCCTTCCATTGATCTTTCTTACATTGAGGACAAAAAATCAGGCCTCTCAACCCAGACATTTTTGAATGCTTGGTCTGCTTTAAAGGGTAACAGAAACTCCTCAACTGAAGCTCAAAAATTGAACAATACGTTGAAGGTATACTTATCTCTTTGTTCTTAATATGAGCAGAAAGCAGCACATTATGTTTTTACACATGGTTGAGAATTTACTGGAACAAAATATTTTGAATTTGATAGCTTATCAGGGGAAAAAAGGTTCAAATTTGAAAAAAAATAAAAATTTGTTTCATTCTCTATCTTTCGGGTTACCATTTACAAGAGAAAGAAATAGAAATGGTACTTCTAGTGGTTGATTATTAAAACAATTACTGCAAATGGATGTGATATATGCTGTATTCCTTTCACATGAAGTAAATCCTCAATCCTCCTTTCTTTAGGTGGTAGGTAGCCAGGAAAATGTAGCAATGCAAAAAACAATGATAGGGTAGATGAGAAAATTAGCGAGTGCTCTTTTTTTTTTTTGGTAGTGGAAGGCAACTCCAAACAATTTAGCGAGAAATTTTATTAAGAAGGTAGGTGTTCCCACTTCCACTTTTTGTATTGTTCCCCGGTTGTACCTGAATTTACAAACTGTTCCGAAAAGCACATAACCACAGACTAGGCAAAACAATGTACTATATTCCGAGTATTAAAAACAAGTATTTTGAAAATAGTTCCAACTCCTGGGCATAAAAAAAAATTGATCTGGTTTCAATTCGCAATTTTTCAACAGTATTTGAGACCCTGAGCTCAAAATTCTTTGAACCAGTCCATGGTTTGAGGACTCATTGAATTCCTCCATTCTTATCAGCCTGGTGCTTCTTATTGGAGTACTATCATTTATCCAACAGTACTTGAAACATTAGTGTGCTTGCGTGAATCATAAAATGAGAATGTGGTATGCTGATGTTAAAATTACAAAGCTGAGAATTTTTTGACGGCACTTAATTGTAGGGCAACGTGACTAATAACATTCTTTGGATGCTGCTAATGTCCTGGAGAGAAGTTCCTGAGGCAACACACTGTGGCATTGGGCCACTTTCCGTGCCACAGTAGTTAATCTTACTGAAGTTCGAGTCATTGTGAAAATGATGTTCTTACCTTAATCTCTTGGAGAGATCTACGGACTACAATTACATCCATATTTGACATTCCCGCTTCCCTCTGATTCTAATGCAGATTTGGGCCCCATCTAATCCACGAGGTGCAGAAAGATTACCCCCAGCCATTGTTGCAGCTGAGTCAGACTTCTATCTCCGCAGATTGTGGGGTAAGCCCAGTGAGGTAAGTGTCTTCTGTCACAACTTTTAACTTGTGTGCATGGTTTTCTTGTTGCTTGATGGAGTTATAAACAGATACGAGTCTTTTCATTTAGGACTAGAAAATTTGCCAGGGAATTTAAATAATAAGATGGAATTTGGTAAACAGTTTTTGTTGCGGCTGAGTCTTCTGGTTGCTTTTACAATATAGATGCTATAATTAATGACTAAGAGTGAGGAGAGAAAATGGAAGTATACTAATGGGGTAAAGTTGTGATACTAATTAACTTTGCCTTCAGACTTTTTCATTTAAATTTGGGGTGTTTGATCAAGTTGGCATTTGCAGGACCTAACTATCAAACAGAAGTATCTTGTAACCTTTACAGTGGGTTATGATCAGAGAAATAATATTGATGCAGCAGTCAAAAAGGTCTGTCTGTCTGTCTGTCTCTCTCTTTGTGTGTGTGTATGCGTGCGCGCAACACTGAGTGCGTGTTTTCCTACAGTTCTCGGAGAACTTTACCATACTTCTGTTTCATTATGATGGCCGGACAACTGAATGGGATGAGTTTGAGTGGTCAAAACGAGCTATTCATGTCAGTGCTCGAAAGCAAACAAAATGGTACGAAATAAGTAATTTATCTCATTGCTGTTAGTTCTGATGATGCATATTGTTGGTCTGTTTGTATCATGCTTATACATTAAGTACTTGAAATTTTGAAGGTGGTATGCCAAACGATTTCTGCACCCTGATATTGTGGCGCCCTATGATTACATATTTATCTGGGATGAGGACCTTGGGCTTGAGCATTTTAATGCTGAAGAGTGAGTAAAAAGCAAAATGTCATGTTTTTTAGAGTTTTGAATCATTCGACTCAATCTTCCTTGTGTCCTTTATTTGTCCAACCCAGATACATAAAGCTTTTGCGGAAGCATGGTTTGGAGATTTCTCAGCCTGGTTTGGAGCCTAACAAAGGTTTAACATGGCAGATGACGAAGAGAAGAGGTGATCGTGAAGTTCACAAGTAAGAATGGTGGTAGTGTTATGCACCGCGAACCTTGTTTTCCTTCAGATAAAATTTTCTACAGTTGAAGTGACCTTTATGTATATATTTTTTTATCTTTTTGTTTCCCATTTTCTAACCAGAGAAACAGAGGAGAAACCAGGCTGGTGCACCGACCCACATTTGCCTCCTTGTGCAGCGTATGATTAGTTGTTACCATTATTATTTGTTCACTTCTATTCCAGCGGCAATGCAGGATCTTCTAATGGAGCCTGATAATTCTTTCCATGTCCTGATGACTGCAGATTTGTTGAGATCATGGCTCCTGTGTTTTCTCGTGATGCATGGCGCTGCGTGTGGCATTTGATTCAGGTATGAAGTAATATCCCAATTTTCTTCATTCTTATAAGATATTTAAGTCCTCGGATGATTCCTCTCCACTCTTTGCTCTGTGTATTAAATCCCTTATTATGCGCATTGTAGAATGACTTGGTCCATGGATGGGGTCTGGACTTTGCCCTCCGAAAATGTGTTGAGGTCAGTGGTCCTTTTTTTTTTTTTTTTGTTCATTAATTTTCACCTGTTTGTCGGTCTGTAAAGGAATAACATCCATGGCAATAATGAGTGTGTTTCTCTTTACTCTTCAAACTAGCCCGCTCATGAGAAAATTGGAGTTGTAGATGCTCAGTGGATAGTTCATCAAACTCTTCCTTCACTTGGGAACCAGGTAAGTATTTACCAACCTAATGGACAAAATCCCCCTCCCTGAAAAAAAAACAAAAACACGCGCAACCATTCACACTCATATATATGTATCTGTGTACATGATACTGAGTAAAATTTTTCTCTTTCGGTAGGGCCAAGGAGAGAATGGGAAGGCGCCTTGGCAAGGGGTATGCAATGGCATCAAATATCATTTGTTGCCATTTTTCTTTCGTTTTGATGAATATATTGTTCATTCGAGTGCACATGTTCTTCAGTATATAATTTGTTCATAAAACGTATGGCTCCGTCTTTGTTGCCAGGTGAGGGAGAGGTGTAGAAGCGAGTGGACGATGTTCCAAGCTCGGGTGGCGAATGCAGAAAGAGCTTATTACAAGTCAATGGGAATTGATCCTCCAAATTCTGCGGCTCGCTAGGGGGAAAATGTCAACTGTGGTTGACCAAACATAATAACCACCCTTAGGGCCTCATTGCTTAGATTTGTATAATCCATTACAGTAACAGTAGAGATAAAATGCCAATAATGACCCATTCCTGTACCCTATTTTAGTGTTTTCTTGGAATTGACAGCTTTGGAGGTAGATAGTTTAAACATGTGATCCATCTCAAAACTATCTTTTGGCAAAATATGCATGTGTTCATTTGTAGCCTACTCTATAAGCCAAACATGTTTCACATTTCTTTTGAAGATCTTTGAATTGTTTTGTGGGCTTAATTTTGTCAGCCAATTACGGTTGTCGGCTGAGGCTACTATTAGGCGCATGACAATCACAATAAAAGATTGCTAAATTCAGCTCGTTGGGTATAGTTTATAGGGTAGATGGGTAAATAATGTACAATTAGAAATTTTATATAGAATTTATGTAAAAAATAATATGATTGAATAAAATTTAATTATATTAAATAACATAAAATTTAATTACACAGATATAAATTTAATTTATACAAATTTTATGTTATCTATGTAATTATGTTTTAGTTATTAATATAGTATATTATAATGACCTTGACCTGACTTAGGCAAGGTAAAGGTTTGATTTGTGGCGGAAGCGTGATACTGGGGTAATAATATCTGTTACTCTTATCATTTTAACTCTATACAAATTTACAGTTTGTGTGAAATTTGTTAAAAGGAAGGGGAAGGGAAAACCACTTTTTATTATAATTTTCGCGTTTGATTTTATCTACTAGAGAAGGAAAAGGAAAAAGGTGAAAATTTTGTAAATCAATCGCTCTCTACTTTTCTCCACTTTCTTTACGTTATCTTTGCAAAATCAAATCGAAAAGGAAAACTATTTTATTTTTTGAGTTAATTATAAGCACACTTTTTAAACTATGACTAAGTATCACTATACCCTTGTAAACTTTAAAACGTAACAATATGACTCTCTGAACTACTAATTTGTATAAATTAACACATCCTGTTAGCAATTTATTAGAAAAATAGATGAAAATTTATTATTTAACTTATATATGTTCACAAAAATATAGTTTTATACCTAAATTAATCGTTTCTTATTATAATAATTGCGTAATGATTGAATTTTTTTTTTGAAGTGATATGTAAATATATGGATAATATAAAGGGTATTTCAGTCATTAAGCAATTATTACAAAATATAATTTAAAGTATAAAATAATTTTTTTGTGAATATGTGCAAATTATGTAATAATTTTTTATTTAATCTCCTAATCAATTACTAATATATTGCTAATAGAAGGAGTTGATCGATACAAATTGATAATTAAATAAATTAATTTATTACGTTTTAGAATTTAAATAGGTATGATGATATTAAATCATAATTCGTGCTTGTAATTAATCTTATTTTTTCTTACTTTTCCCCCCACTCTCCTTCACCAAATTTCAAACAGGGCTGTTGGTTTAGCTTACTAACAATCATACCCTTACTAACTCTCCCATCTCAAAAAAAAAAATTTTTTTTTGAATTTCCTTTCATTTGAATTTTTTTGCCCTTTCTTTGTCAAGTTCTAAAGGACGCGACTCTGTAAATCACGAAAGTTCCACCCAACTGAAAGGTCACAGCGCTCACCACGCGTCAAGTCACCAGCTGATTACATATCTCTAAAAAGCCTGCTAGGTACGTGGCAAAGTGAAACTCGCCCTTTTTATTCTTCGGTGCAAAGCTGACCGAAACCAAGCACTATCTCACACAAAACCGTACACGTGTTGCCACGTGCACCCACAGTCCCACCGTTGTTCAGAACTCCCTAACTATGGTTAGGAAATGCACCCACTTGGGCTACTACGCATCCCAATATTTATCAGAAACCCCAGGTTGGCGCTGCTATACGTTTCAAGCTGTGGAACCAAATTGGCTTTCACTTGGCCTTGGCTCTTCTTTGTTCTGTTTCTCTCTGTCTTGGCTTGGCCCTTCTTCTTTGTTCTCTCTCTCCTTTGTTTTGTTTGTGGGGAGTTGGGTTTTGAGTGACAAAGAAAGATGGGGCTGTCTAACTTTCCTAGCCCAGCTGAAGGGGTCCTTCCTGTGCTAGTGATGAACACAGTTCTGTCAGTGGCTCTGTTGAAGAACATGGTGAGATCTGTGCTTCAAGTTGTGGGTGGTGCCAGTGGGGCTCCTCCAAATTTAGAGATAGACCAATCCCATAGTGAAGGCTGCCCACCAATGCCTGACAATGGAAAAGCAAGAAGAGTTTCCATAACAAGGTTCAAATCATTATGCAACAAAAGGTCAGGCCTTTCCAGGATTGGTAATGGCAATGGCAGTGGTGCTTCTAGCAGTGACAATTTGTGGTCTTCAATGGAGTGTTGTGTGTGTCTGTGTGGGTTTGAAGCTGATGAGGAGGTGAGTGAGTTGAACTCTTGCAAGCATTTATTCCACAAGGGTTGTCTGGAAAAGTGGTTTGACAACCAGCACAGGACTTGTCCTCTTTGTCGTTCAATCCTTTGAGTGCTGAATTTGAGTTTTGAGTGGAAGTCTTTGGGAAACACTTTCCCCTTTTCTTTGGACACCTTATTTTTTTGGCTAAATATAGCACCAACCGCCCCCCCACCCCCTTCTTTTTCCCCTTCATGTTTTGAGCAAGATTAGCTTAAGGTGGAATCACAATCTCACTTGGCTTGATGTGGGTTTTTTGTGTGTTTACAAGTTGCAAAAGATGATGATACATAATAAGAATCAAAGATTGAATTACAAAACAGATGTTTATGATGTTTGTCCTATTCAATTGTAGGAGCTGGCTCTTTACCCAAAGTCCGATCTTGTGTTCTGTATAACCTTACAGTTATCTTCTTCCACTTGCAGCTTGGTGGTATAGGGTTATCAAACTGTCAATCAGAGGGTGAAGGGTCTGAGGATGGACACTCCTCAAATGACCCATCACTAGGAACCTTATTTATTGCACCAATTGAACAAGAATTCATTGGTTATATAATAATCACCTGTTGGTTATCTACTCATAGTTTCATATGAGAAATTGGAGAGCTATCTATGAAATTCTTGGCTTTGATCTGGAAGGAGACCGTCTTTCCTACATGCCATGCCCAAACCGATAATCTGTCAAATGAATTTACTGTGTTTGCAAAATGATGGGTGTCTTCATGAGTAGAGTTAATGCACCATGAGATAGGAATTAAAGCAAAGAATGGAAGCTTCCTCAACGGTTGAAGGTAGGTCCCCAGAAAAGAACCCACAAAGCACAGGGCAACATAAGAATAGTTGAAATCAACTCATCAAATTTTGTGGCATTTATAGATCAAAGTTGCCAACCTCATATTGGTCCTTAAGGCTTCTCAAGTGGATTAGCCTTGGCCACTCATGAGTCATGACTCACCTAGGGCAATAAAATCTAGAACGTTCCTTTAACATACATCCAATCCACAGAGAGGAAGAAGGCAAGGGTTGGAATTATATCATGGGAAGAATATATGCTATGAACCCAAAAAACTATCAGTATATGAAAGATGTCTCAGTTTTCAGATCCTTGATAAGAAGAAATCTTTTCAAAAGTGCCATGAATGTTGATTTTGCAAAGACTAGTTTGAAATTTTGATCATTGCAAGAGCAGGGGATATTATTCTTACAGTCTGTTAACAAGTTTGGACACACTCCTCTTTCTTCCCGGGAATCTGCAAATCTACACATTACCATATTTGCTTTGCAGATAAATTTGTACATGAAGATAAGCAGTTTGAACCACTCTTATCAGATGAAAAGGATCATGACTCATGAGGCCAATTGCTGAGGAACTCCATATAACCATGATAAAAACAAAAAAAAAATTACAATAAAAATTCATGACTATAATCTGTCAGAAAAGAGAGTTTAAGTGTGTTGCAGTCATTAATATAAACCATTTCTTGCATGGTTTGATTGTTGCCTATGGAACTAATTTGGTGAAGGCTCATAACACCATGTAAAAAGCAGCTCTGCAAATCAACACACTACAGGGGAGAACAAGAGGAGGAATGAACACAAAACACAAGCCAACATAAGATAACATGCCAAAAACTAGTAGACATAGGGATTACTCATCCAAAAAAAGAGAAGGTAAACATATGGATTACTCATCCAAAAAAAGAGAAGGCAAACATAGGAATTATTCGTAAAAGCACTGGGGCATTATTTAGCTAAGCATTCAGCCCTCAGCTACTCATTTCAGCATCAACCAAAATTCCAGTTCATTGATTTGCTCATTTGAAACTTCTTATGCTCGTATTTGATAAAATCATCGGCTTCAGCATTGACGTCTTCTTCACAGACTTTGTCATAACCATCTTTAGCATACTCGTCCACTACTATGGCCTTCTTGGGAGCCTCTGGCCTGCGTGCCTCAAAGCCGTAGGAATTTGAATATGGAGGAGCATCAGTGACCCTTTGGGGCATCAGCTTAAACGTTGAAACACGAACCTGGTGACCTTCTGCGGTGTCCACACGACGTTCATGCATGGCCTGATGCTCTGAGCTTCTATGCTGCATTTTCTTCTTCTCCTTGTTTGCCTTATGGGGATACTTTCAGAGGACGGTTGAAAACTAATAGGACTGATTGTTGATGTGTATCACATTTATTTTTCAACAGCATTTATAGACTAAATTTCTCATACCAAGATAAGCCAGAATCCAATCCTCTTTCTGCCAAAATCAAGTTTTACAAGACTCAGCGGGATTTCCCTTTAGTAGCATCTAAGATTAGTCTTTGCTTGTTGCTGTTCATCCTTTAGTATCTTGCTTTTCGGTCTAGTTTTGTAGGCCAAAAACTCAAAAAGAGAAGGAGATAGGAGCGAAGTTTCTTCCAAGTTGGGATACCACTGTGGAATGGTGAATCTTTAAAGCACTTGGTAACTTTATTCTTATCCCAGGGTTTTCAAAATTAGTGTAGCATATTCTTATGGAACAAGAATTGATAAGTTAACATGTGGACAGAGAAAGCTAATGACGCAGAAGCATTCTTCTCTATTAATCCTAATCCAAAAAATGAGGACTTTCAACAAATATCTAGGACTACCTAGCTTTTTCATCTTTAACTTTGATTCTAATTTCTTTTGGAAAGTTTATAAACTGATTTGGGATAGCATTCTTCTCTTTTCTTAAAAAAATTTGGATATAGCTTGATGGAAAACATGCAAAAAATAATAGCATCAAGAGGGGAAATACTTAAATAGCATCTGAAAGCAAGAAGTGGGTGTTGGCTATTCCATTCATAATGTTACGCTATCTAGTCAAGTTATTTAAATCAATTTGAATTTGAGAAATCGGACAAAAAGAGATTTGAAGAAAGAAAATATTGAAGAAAATATATGAATCAAAGATTCACCACTGGACTCAACTTTAAAAAGAAAAAAAAAAAATCTGAAAAGCTCCCCATGACCATGTGCTACTTCAACATCCCATGCCGTGTCCAGGAGTATCCTGCAATCAGTAACAAGTGGGGCATCTAAGTTTCCAAATTTTTTGCCATTTACAGCATCCTCCTGCTTCTGGCTTTTCATTCAAGATGTCCTAGAACTACCTTTCACATCCTAAAAAACAAATCAGAATGGCATCATTGATCGCTTTAGCGGACCATCAACTAACAGTGGAAAGATACTAAAATATAGAGAACCATAGAAGAGGACCAAGAGGTCATTATAATTTCCCACCATTAATGGGAAATTCATCATTTTCTTGCATGGGGAATATGTTCGGCCAGCCCTCCATTCAGATAGTTTCAGATTGGCTCCCACAAAACCTCAAGGATCAATACCCAAAACCTAAAAAGCATAGATCACCCATAAGACTACCCAGATTTCTGTTGTTTGTGGAACTTGGTTGACAAACTACTAAAAGTAAATAATAGGCAATTCAAGATTTAACTCTTATTATGGAATTGAAGATGCCAGGAATACACATAGCATGTTTATTTCCACTGTTTAGTACACAATATGAAATGACAAATAGTAGTATCAAACCATTACAAGTGAACCAAGGTAATTCAAGTTTTACACCTTATTGTGAACTACAAGATGCTATGAAAGCACAGAGCATGTTGATTTCCACTGTTTAGTGCATAATGTCTTTTCAGATTCTTTAATTCTGTCTGACCCTTTAGCCTTTTCATACAATTTTCAGATGTAAATAGCAATAGAGTTTCTGATTTCTCTATCAAGACTTGGGATAAAATCACAAGTGTACAGTCGCGATGTAGTAATAACTCGATAAAGTTTGAGATCGATCCATAGAGAAGAGGTTTAGCGCATTCAAGAAAACTTATTTTGGTTCAAAAACCCTAGTGAAACACTCTAATAAAATTAAAAAAAATAATTTTGAGATGGAGTTTGATTAATTTAAGTTAAGCTACGGAAAACGATTTAGAATTAATTAAAGAAAGTCTCGAAACCAATTATTTCAAGCAATTGACCCAAAATTTCAATGGAGGTTTTTAATAACTCAAATCATTGACTGTGTCGTGAGTCCTTGATTCGGAAGAATTTAGCGATAAAAACTTTTGTTATTTAACAATCAAACTTAGAATAAATCAGGTTTAGAATTATAGATGCATACCATCGATTTGTGCAATAAATATAACAAACTATGGTTTGTGCATAAATATTACCAAACATAATCAAACATCTAAGTTTTCTTAAATATCTAGAGTTGAATCCCAAAGAATTAAGAAGAATAAGATAAACTTATTGAAACCCTAGTTAACTTCATTGTTCATCTGAGATCTTCAATCGATCTTTATAATTAATTCCAAAATGAGAATTAGCTACTTAAAGACATAATAAATATGCAAAAATATGTATTAAAATTATTAAAAACTATTGAATCTAATTACAAGAATTGAGAAAACTATGAAAAAGTTATAAAGTTCTACTCTAAAGTACTCCTAAAGCTCTCAAAGGAAGTCTAAAACTCATAAAAACTAATTACTCCCCAAAACCAGCTTCAAATCTACCTTAGATAGACTGCAAAAAGTCAAAATTTTCGTGACCCGTTTGAACGGGTATCCAACTTGATTCAAACAGAAAAAATAGCCTCAGAAATTTCAAACAAGGAGGAACCCGTTCGAACGGTTGTTTGAACACTTAGGACCGTGAAAAACGTTCGAACATGTTCGAATGCCTTTAAAATCTGTTCAAACGGGTAACAAAAATGAATAGATCTTGAAAAGTTATATAAAATCAATATATTATAGACCCTGGTAGCACTTTTGGTTTGAGAGATAAGATATTTTTAAAATTTCAACTCTGTGTGCTTCAGCAACGTATATCACAATTTCAATAGTTTGTACTTTAACAGTATTCTTTTGAAACCTATATCCAAATTGTATTCGAAATCCTCCAATTTAAACTCAAAACTTATACAAATAAAAATAAACTCAATTAATACTAAAATACAACTAAAAAGATATAAAATTCTAAACTAAGGCTAGCCAATCACAAGTTAAGAGTGTATATTAAATAGACCTATTCTGGCTATTAGTTAATTCACACACCTGAAAGTAATCTTTTGACAGAAATTCAGTGAAATTGAAAATTCTTGCAACTTTATTCCCAACTTATCAAGAATCTGAGATGTAGACTCCAGACCAAAGGAACATAAAAATGTTATCTTCAAGACTTACATTACGGCCAAATTCCTGTAACCATCATGTAGTTAGTAAGCTTGAGAGCGTTACGCTCAAGACGTCTGATTTTATAGCTATCGCTTCACCCATTCAATTATCCAGTACGTTTTTTTTGTCTTTCTTTTATTCCCCTCAAGATACAAAAAAAGATGCCTTAGGCTCCGCGAAAGTTACAACTCTCGTTGGATTCTTCAAGACTTGACAGGATTTCCCCTTATACTAACCTGATTATGGCCAAATAGGTTAAAAAAAAAAAAATAAACTCATGCGGCACTGGTGATGCTTCAGCAATCTGTCCTCGTTAATGACAAAATGCATGAGGAATTTTTCTTTAGGATTGTTCTTTAAAATTCCATCGGTCTCTCCAATTAATAATTAACCTTATGTGGGCATCCGAGGTCCACAAGCATCACATTTGCTGAATGCTTGTAGTGATTTTCAACCCAAATTTTCAAAGCCAATAAAACCAAGCCCAGTCCAGAACACATGCATCACACTTGCCAAAAGACGCTACTATCATTTATTCCAAATTTTCATATATGTACATATATATATATATATATATATATATAAGAAGCTCAATCTGCAAGTCCAACCCTCTAATAGTTGATAAAAGCCCAGCTAGTTAAACTCGTGAACTGTTGATGATGGTTTCTTAATCTTTAATCGTTAACTATAATTTTAGCAAACATGCCAAAAGCTGATAGCAATATTAATCCTAGATTCTCGTGGCCAACAAAACCAACGTTGCTCTGCAAATCAAGCCTCTAAGATGTGAAGTCCAAATCAAATTGACACAAAGATAGTAACATGATAAGGATGGCCAACATCAGAATCAGAATATATACATATATATATATATATATATATATATCTGCCTTGTATTTCTTCTTGCCTTTTTCTTCGTTTTCATTTTTTGGTAAATTTGTTATGTCCCGCATGAATGATACTGAAAGTGCTATAGAGGGAAAAAGAAAAAATAGACGTGAACACAGGTCTTATTTACCAAGGTGCTCATTGATAAATATTTAATAAATATTTTTACAATTTATTTTTGTCTTTGCTTAATCAGGAAATACATAATAGTAGGTAAGCACCTTGAACATTATTTAGAGAGAATATGTACTCATTCAAGAAGCATCATATCAATCAGAGGGGGGATGTTTCTTTGGTTAATTAAACCCCCTTAACTGCCCAATACTCCACTCTCTGGCAGCCTTTACCGGGATATTGCTGGCCATAAGTCTGGCCGTGTTGGCTGCCACCGCCCCAATTCGTGCCATATCCATATCCCACAGCCTGCTTCATGGCTGCTACCACTGGAACATGTCCCTCATGATAAGTCGCATATCCACTATTAGCTGCTGCACTGCTGGACATGTCACTGTGAGAGTTATAGCCATGGCTGTAGTGGTCATGTTGGTGCTTGTTCATGCGATTCCACCCTTTGTGTGGCTGAGCATAGCCTCCATCAACCATCATATGGTGGTGAGAATGAGGAGGAGAGGTGATGCCAGGCGCCATCTGGCATGCTTGGGACGTTGATTTGGTAGCCATTTGGCGGGTACCAACCCTCCTGGTGCACGGCATAGGTTTGCTGTTGGTGGAAAGCACCAGGATAGGCATCAGTTTGGAAGTTCATTGTTTTTTCATTTTCTGAAATTTGCATTTTGGCTGTGTTTCCACTTGTTATTTATAAGGTTTGTTTTGTGATTCTGATTAGAGGAGGATGCTTCTAAGCCTATTTGCCCCGTCCCCTGCTCGCATAATTTCAAAGGAGGGAAAAGTTTCCAACTTTAATTATTCCCAACTTGTGAGGAATCTGAAATGCCCACCCTCTCTCTCTCTCTCTCTCTCTCTCTCTCCATACAAGTGAGTGAGCCAACAAAATCAAGCCTGTCAGCAAATCCAGCCCCTTGAGATTTATAGCTAAAATTGAATTGTCAACAAAAAATAAAGTCAGATGCTTAGGCCAAAGTAGCACCACCAACAGCCAAAACTGTTTCAACACATCAGGCACATGATAAATGAGCATCTGATTCCCAGCTTCACTGCCAAAAGACAATAGACTCTCTGTCTTTC